>BSBM01000010.1:9747500-10050000 GCA_027924585.1 Larix kaempferi | reverse complement strand
TGGTATGACAATTCCTGTTCACACTAAATCAACCATAAAAAAATGGAAATAAATCCATATTGGAGTAAAGGAATATATTTGATGATGATTGTATAATACAATGGTTGGCCATTATATAGGCCTTCTTCATTGAAGGGGTGTGAATTTTTAAGTAACTAATTATTATTATTATTATTATTATTAATGTATTTATTTATTATTTTATGTTCATAGAATTGTCTTCTTCTTAGAGATGGTTTGTCCTCAAAGCATGATTATGGAAAATTTTCATCCCTTGTTCTTACTCATAATGCTTTGTCATAATGTTGCAAGCTTGGAACTACGATACTCAATGAAACCAGGCGATATAATCTTTTTATTCTTAAACAAATGTGTTGTATTTTCTAGGAAGTGATCCACCCCAAATGTACCTTCATTGGAATTGTTTGATGATCGACTGCACATATAGAACTTCTCATTTTAGGATTCCATAAAAGTTGTTGATATTGTCTTCAGTCTTTTTCAATATTGTAGTTAGTTTGTATGTAAGAAGAACACTGTTTATTTTCCTCTAGACTTTGACGTTGGTCGTAAGAAATTTTGTGATTTGGGTGACGATAAGTCATTCAATCCATTAGTGGAACCCTTGTAGAAACTTCAATTGTTTGTGCTTAATGCGATTTACTAGTTGATAATAACTCTAAGGATTTTTCTAGCTTCTCATCTTTTAATTTCTTTATTTGTTCAATCAACTCTTTATTCATATTTTTTAAGCGAGTGTTTTCTTCATCTTTTTTTCATAGATTCTTATTGAATTCTTTTTGGAGATCTAATTCATTTTTTTGGAATTTCTCTTTTACTTCTTGGTATTTTTTTTCTTTTTTAATTTCTTTATTTGTGTGATCAAGTCTTGACTATGATTCTTCAAACGGGTAATTTCTTCATCCTTATAGCAGACAACATTTTCAACTTATTTTTGTTTCTTTTGTTCTCGCCTTTGATTGTCCTGTGAAATCACCTTTGATATATCCTTGAATTCTTCAGATGTTGGAGCTTCTAAATATGACTTTAGTGTATCATCTTCCAACGTCAGTTTATTCTTTTTATAAGAAAATGTCAGAAACTTTTTCAGCATTTAAGATGAAAGTCCCCAATGTTTTTATCCAAGACAAACCCAAAATTATCTCACCATCAAAGCTCCATAAGAAACTAACAATGAATTGGATATGACCATATAATCTCTAACATTCAATTGTAAGACACTTATTTCAAATTTTTTTCCTACCCCAAAAGTCTATCCCTTCACTTATATTTGACTCAGGAATCACTAAATGGTTAGCAAATTCAACACTAATATAATTATTAATTTTAGCAAGGGCGATAGAAATGGTGATATCTTTCCCTACAAGTGTCCCTTTAATTCTAAATAGAGTTGAAACATTCATTTTCGACTTGCTAGGAATCTTTTCCCCTTTTTCAACATTAAAATCCATATTCTTGATTTTTTTTGTCCAATAACTATTATTACTATTATTAAAAGCAGTAATAATGTTATACCAATATCGAATACACTAAACTTTGTAAGCCAAATAATAATAAAATTTGATAAAGAGTATATTTCAATAAACCGAGTAATATATATATATATATATATATATATATATATATATATATATATATATATATAACTTTTGAATCTTTCTCTTTTTTTATTTTATTAAAGGGTTACTTTATATCCCCTTTTAGGTCACAATTAGTAATATATATATATATATATATATATATATATATTACACTTTGGAAAAACCATGTGTGGCTTTATAAAACCATGTGTTGGTTTTATAAAACCATATATTGGTTCTACTTTTTTGTCTTTTCCTTTCAATGTTTTCTTTCTTTTTTTCTTTTAAACTTTTTTTTCTTTCCCCACTTTTTCTTATTTTCACGTAATAATTAATTACTTTGAATTGATGGCCAAAAGCCAAATCAGACAACGTATAAATAATGGCCAAGAAAATGTCACTCTGATACCAAATGGTGTGATAGTTCTTGGTCACACTAAATCAACCTAAAAAAAATTGGAAATAAATTCATATTGGAGTAAAATAGTATGTTTGAGGATGATTGTATAATACAATGGTTGGACATTATATAGGCCTTTTAACACCTCTTCATTGAAGGGGTATGACTTTTTAAGTAACTAGTTATTATTATTATTATTAATGTATTTATTTATTATTTTATGTTCGTAACATAAAACATATTACTTGTAGCCTCTTGTTCACCATAGGAAATCTCTCCTTACAAAAGCATTGTATCAAGAGTTTTAGGATATATTTTCTTGCAGATATTGAGAAATTCCAAGACTTGTTGCCACCATCATTAAACATCATATTGACACATCGCTATATTCCTTTCCAATATTGTTGAAGAATGTAACTTTGGAATATATTATTCTTGTATTATTCTTGTATTCTTATTGTACTTCTTTTGGGAAATATTCATATTGTAATTGATCATGTAAAACCCTAAAATAAATCAATTAAAATAGACAAGTCAGCCCCATAGAAATCAGTGGGAAGTCTGCCCCAAACAATGAGAAAAACTACCCCAGACAAGTCGGCATGGCAGTTAGAGAAGAAAAGTCCGCCCAGTTAGGTAAAAGGGTAAGTTTGTGACTAGTGTAAATAGAGTGGCACCTAGCTCATTCGACACACCACTCACTCAAGCAAGTTCGCATGAGTAGAGAGAGAGAAGGGCAAGTTCGCTTGGGAGAAAGAGTAGCTGCATTGAAGGAATATTATTCTTGGGTTTTCTATCTTATATTATTCTCGGGATATTTTTGTGAAATAGCCTTTTATCTTAGATTTACATTGTACTTGTGATGAATCTATATTGAATATTTTTTGCTGGGTTTTTCCCGTGAGAGGGTTTTCCTAGGTTAAATCTTTGTGTACTCTTGTTTATGTGGTGCTTGTCTATATTTCGGTGATCCTATTGCATATGGTTATTGTGATCATATATAAATTATTTGAAGATCTAACATAACTGTCCTTGAAGTATCAAATTTCTAACATGGTTTCATAGTTAGCCTAAAAGAAGACATTGTGCAGCTGAAACGGCTGAAAGTGAAAAAGAGGGTTTCTTGTTCAAGAGGATTTTCACCATAGATTGGCCTAAAAAGGAGGACAAAACAACTCACCTTATGAGGGCACATTTTTCTGTGGAGGAAGTTTCTAGATCCGAGAATTTTGAATTTTGACACTATCACTACTGCTCGGGAAAACTAGGGCATCAAAATTTTGAGATTTATGTCCACATATTTGGATAAACAAAGTGTCTACTCAACTCACCTTGAGGAGGTGCATCTCTCTCTCCATTCAGTTTTTCAAGAATCTAAATTTGCAAAATTGGAGTTTCTCTAACAAACCCTAGGTCCTCTAGAAGTTAGATCTTAGAAGACACTGAAGTAAGCACTTGATTGGAGCATATCAATTGGTAAGCCCTATTATATTTATTTCCATTTGAGGTTCTCATTTATCAAGATGACAAATAATACCAAGGTTGAGGATGGTCTTGAAGGATCATATAACTTATGTTCCTGGAAGTATAGAGTGATGCTCATTCTAGAAGAGAATGAGTTGGACAACTATGTCAAGGACAAAGTTGCGGAGCCAAAGGGAAATAAAGACAAAGCTAATCACAAGAAGAATTTGTTTAAGGAAAAAAGGATCATTACTGAGTCCATCAAGGATCACTTGAGCCCCCATATTTCATCTTTGAATACACCTAAGGAGATGTTAGATGCATTGAAGAGATTATTCGAAGGGAAAAACATTAATAGGAAGATGACCTTCAGAACTCAACTCCAAGGTATGTAGATGCAGGGCTTAGAAAGTATTCAATCTTATTTCAGAAGGGTCTCCCAAATCAAAGAACAAATAGAATCTATTAGAGATCATGTTGAAAATGCAGAATTAGTAATGTCTACATTGAATGGCCTCCCAAAATCACGGGGATCATTTATTCAAGGGCTTTGTTCTAGAAGGAATCTCATCAAATTCAGTGGGATTTGGGAAACATGTGCTCAGGAAGAAGTCAGAATTGAATCTAGAGAAGAGAATATGGGAGAAGATGATAACCAAGCCTTAGCCGCTCATACAAAGAAGGAAAAGAGCAAGAAAGAAGAACGCTCTCACAATAATCGTAGAATATTCCAGAAGAATCATATACCTCACAAGGACTACTCAAACATTAGATGTTACATGTGTGATGAAAAATGACACACTGCAAGAAACTGCCCCAAGAACAAAGGAAACACCAAGAAAGGAAAGAAGAAGAGGTATCATGCTCATGCTACAGAAGATGATTAAACAATTAAGAAGAAAGCAACAGAAGATTACTCAAGTGATGAAGAATATGTCTTGAAATTTTAATGATACAATAGTAATTGGAGAGAAATAGGGAGGCATGTACAAATTAAAAGGCTAACCAAATCAAGCATTGGTTCACGACACTATGGAACCTAGTGAAATATGGCACATAATTCTTCCATACAATACAAGGCTTACCAATTGTAACAAAAATCGTGACTGGACTACCCGAGATCTAGACAAATGGTGATTGTGTATGTAAAGGATGTGAAGGATCTGTTTCCAAACAAAAGAAGATCTTGAATCCAGTACATGAGTCCAAGGATGAAGACTTCATAAAGTTCCAAACTAGACAAAGAAGAATATCAAGGTCTTCAGAATCAGATGATGGAGAATATTATGCTTCCAGAAACCCCAATGACTTCTGCAAGGAGGCAGAAACCAAGAGGAAGCCTACAAAACACATGAAAGATAAGTAATTATTGTCAATTGGATTCCTAAGTATTTTTTAAGGATATTGCTCATAACATTTACATGTAGATCTGTGATACAATTTTCTTTTATGCACTTATATATGACTAATATTGAATAGCAGTAGGCTCATGTAGTGCATTTTATGGGTAGCTGGCCTATAGTGTGGCCCAACATCCAATGAGACCTTGAAGGAGATACTCTAGGAAAAACCTCTTTTCTAGCATGTTGAGAGTAGTGCACGCTCTTAATAGTACGTTCTGGTGGAGATGGAAGGCATATAGATAGTACCATGTGTATATGGGATATGGATGAGTGTTGTGTCGAATCATTGGCTAATATGTATTGGTTACATGAATTTGTACAAGAGAAGTTTTCATTACATGGAAAGTTACTAATCATATGACTAAATTTGACTTGTAGGAAAGATCGTGTGCTATGACCTACAAGAGAAGGATGGTGATACTTGTTCCAAAGAAAAAGTGATAATTGTTCAACAGTGACCCTCAAGAATATTTACAAATTCAAGCATACTAAAAAATTACAAGGCAAGGTTCATGGTTTCTCTCAGAAAGAGGGAGTCGGTTCTGAAGAGACATGTGCTCCTATGGTAAGATACACTTCAATTAGAGCTATACTTGCGATAACTACAGTGATGAAATGAAAGGTGCATCAGATGGATGTGGATAAATACTTCCTGAACGATGTAGTAGAAGAGGAAGTGTATGTGGAGTATCCACTAGGATTTGAGACACATGATAGGTAGACACGTGTGCAAATTGAAGAAGGCCTTGCACGATTTGAAACAGGCACCCAGGACATGGTACAACAGGATTGATGGATTTCTGAAGAGCTTGGGCTTTACCAAGAGTAAAGTTAAATCCAACCTTTAATTCAAGGTTGATAATGGGAAAACAATGATACTACTATTGTATGTAGATTATGTGTTCCTAACAGGTGATGAGAATCTCATTGCAGACACAAAGAGAAAACTTGTCGCATAATTCGAGATGAAAGACTTGGGTATGATGTACTACTTTTTAGTTCTTGAGGTGTGAAAGAATCCAGAAGAATTTTTCCTTAGCTAAGGAAAATATGGAGTAGATATCCTAAATAGATTCAGGATGATGGATTGTAAGGCCATGTCCACACCAATGGCATTGAATTTGAAGTTGTTGTGTGATACTTCTTCATAGACAGTCGATGTGATAGTATACAGAAAGATGTTTTGTTCGTTAATGTACTTGAAAAATGTGATGTAGGATATATGGTTTGTGGTGAAAACATTGATTCAGTACATGGTAGAGCTAAGACATGTTCACCTAAATGAGGCAAAGCATGTGTTGAGGTACCTGAGGGGTACGATTGATTATGGCCTCAGATATGGGTCCGATTAAAATATTAAGCTACAGGATTATGTTAATGTGGATTAGGCTGGTAGTGTCACAGATAGAAAGAGCACATCAAGGTGTTGTTTCAGTTTGGTATGAGGAATTATCTCCTAGTTTAGTAGGAATCATACGAGTCTGTCACTCAATATAGCCGAAGCAAAGTATATGGCATCTTGTTCTGTAAGTTGTGAGACCATGTGGCTTCAAAAGTTACTTGCATGATTGTTCGATCTCGATTTAGAGGCTACAATATACCTAAATATGATTTCAAAGGATAATAACTATATATCAAAAATTAAACATGAATTTCCAAGGCTGAAACTAGTCCTCAAAACTGGTCATGAAGAAAGTAGTCTTGGACACGGATAAACCCCAGAAGAGCTTGATTGTTGGAGTTTGTCGGATCTGCAAAATATCAAAGTAAGTGTAAAGCAAAAAGAACCATATAATAAAGGCCACATTTAGTGTCCTATGCATAATGTACTAGGACCATTTATGTTTCAACAACAACTACCGTACTTGAAGTCTACTCCCAGGCTTCCTGGGCACACCAACATATGCATACTAGACCCATTCATAAATTCACCTCCTAAAATAATTTTGTGTAAAATATATCAGATTTTTGGGAAGGTTTTGTAGAGTTTGGAGGTCAAACAAGCAAAACTAGTAATTGGGACTGCTCAACTAGCTTGAGTTATGGGCGTTCCAAACACTATGAAAGGGGTTTGAATCTGCAAGATTAGGCATGGAATGTTTTAATTACTGTCTTAATAATATTATGGTATTGATATAATCAAATTTTATTTAGTGGAAGTGGATTCTCAAATGAATTATTGAAACTAGTTAAAATTTGTGCAACTCTAGAGTAGGTACAAAAAACTTGAAGTAATTTAAGAATTCTGCAATTTTTAATATCAGAATTGATAAAAAATATTCACATAATTACATAAAACTTGAATGGGATCCAATATTCTTCTCAAATATATCAAATTCTGAGCATTTTCATAGGATAGACAGGGATAGAAGAGAATAGGAATACTAGATAATTCGAATTGGATGCTTGATATTTCTTGTTCTAACTCTAAAATCAGCTTCAATGGACTTCAGGACCTGCACACCATACTTCCATGGCTGAAATGGAACATAATACTAGATCAATTTTAACCTTGGGTCACATCACCCAATCTTGGATGAGGCACAACACTCAGCCTGAAAAGCAAAGCTCTCTAGACAAAATACAAACTAGCCAAATATGTGAAATGGAATTCTCCTCCTTTAATAGAATTTTCTCCTCATGGTTAAGCTTATCCTCTTGGAAATTTGAATTGGAGGAGGCATGGATGTTTTCTTGATTAGTTAGATTGGGTTTGTACCCACTTAGCCTCGTGGATGTGTCCTCACTTGCTAAACTTGGACCCTGCATCTTTTATGGATGTTTCTATTCCTTCATGAGTTGCACAAATGAATAAACTTCTTTCTTTTTTGCTTTTGATAAATTTCCTGATTTTCCAACTTTCCTTTCTTTATGACTTTATATTGATTTTATAAACTACACCTCCTTACTTTCTGGATGTTTCCTTCTTTCTAAGACTGGTCGCTTTTCTGCACTTGCTTGCTTTATGCACCTTCCTGCTTTATGCATTTGCCTGTTTTTCACTGCTTTTTCCAATTTCCTTATTTTTTGTTGTCACCTTAATTTTAGGTTGCTTTCTTCTTGTTTCTATCTTTTTCTCAAGTAAGTGAGGTCCACCTTATCCTCTCGTGTGCCCTCATGATCCCAACTAATCATAAATAAATATTATTTTTATATTTTATGCCAATATTAATAAAATTAACTTCTGTAAAAACTATTGGCCAATTATTCCCAAATTGTTAATAATTTTCCTAGGAAACTCAAATTTGGAATCTTATACTTCATGTTGCCCACCTTAGTCCAATTATTCTTCAACTACTCTCTTGGGTATCTTACTTAGGTAAATTTCCACCCTTAGCCACAATTTTAATAATTTTAATCCTAGGTGACATAGGCCAAAATTATGTCTTGGACCATAGCAAAATTTGGGAGCATGACAAATCCTTCCCTCCTAAGATTACTTGTTCTCAAACAGTTTAGCACAAGGAATAAAAACGCAACTCCATCCCAAGCATGCTTATGAATTTTCTACCTCTCATCATATTGATGACCATATCAAGTCACCAACTCTGTGCACCACAACTAAAATCATCAAAATCATGGGTCTAATCAATTTAATGGAATTGAAACATATGCTCTGCTCAAAGCATGCTCCCGTAATTCAATGTATATCTAAACTCTCCAATTAACTCTGAGAGGGTCCATCATGTTGTTTCTTCTCAAATCTGATCATAAGCTTCTCATGTCTTTCCCAACAGTTAGATCCATCATAAGGTTTCCCATGCAGGGAACTAGACCACTATTCAAAAAAGATGGACTTCAAGAAATGTAGGCTGGCTCGCCCTCCTGGATCCCACTAACTATGCTACTTTCTCATAAAATCAAATGTCATCAGGAACAAACTATCAATCCAAGGAATGTCAGGATCCCATGGATTATGTAGCATTCTTCCAAACATATTGATCATCTGAAACAATGTGACATTCTGAAGGATGCCAAGATCCCATAACCAAGTTGAAATATCTTCACATCCAATGCTTATGAGAACTCTTATTATGTACTTGCACACCTGATCCTTGTGTACATGTGTATTGAAGGTATCTAATGGCTGAAAAACATGTCTTTGCTACTACTCACATGTCAGGGAAATTTCAGCTATATAAAAAAATAATTCATTGCAGAAACAAAAGAAACCTTCACTTCCCAGAGTCTTCATTTCAATGATGCCTCTATCCATCCAATCAATGGATGAATAAAAAATATTTTTTTCTGATCCATATGGAATATGATCACCCATATCCTCTAGAGTGGGATCTACCTCCCATATGGGAAGTCTATGGTCCTCCTAATGCACATCAAGATCTCGGACAACTTCCCCTATGATCATTCTCTTCTCAATGATATGCATTTTTTATTGCTCTTCTTGCTCACAAAATCACCTAGTGAATGAAGTGTAAAAGAATCTCTTACCAAGGTGAGCAAGATTAGTGTACCCTTGGATCTTCATCTTTGTTATGTATTTATCTATACAATCCTTGGATAAACAAACACACATGCTAAATTATACAAGTGACATTTCCTCAGCTATCACTCCCATAACTGAGTCCTCCTCCATGACCTTCTTCATACCAACAAGTGCTTGGAAAAAATATTCTACATATTTGTTCTCCTTAAGCACTTACAAATCTGAATTTACCTCATGTTCAACTCTCACATGAGACTACTCCATCAAATCCACTGTTTCACCTTCCATGTGCAAATGACTATCTTCCATGTAGGATTGAGGGTGTGTTGAGCTCAACTTCTTTATATGTTGATCATTATGCATTCTTGATTCTTGAAGGGCCCCTTGAGTGCTCCTCAAAGAATCATATGTGGAATACAACTCATAAGTGAGCTTGTCAATATCCTCTTCATATTCTAATGAGGCAATATGATGCATCTTCACAAGATTAAGAAGATGATCTCTATCAGAAAGAAGCTGCAAAAATGCACCTCTTATGTCTGTCACTGCTTCTCGAATATTTTCCAATTCTTCAATGGAATACTTCTCCTCCATTCTCCAACAACAATGTGACACCAATGCATTAGTTCCATGCAAAGTGCTAAGGACCTTCCTAATATCCATTTATCTCATATTCAATGATCCTACAAGGAAGTGTGGTTCTTGAGGATGAACCTCCTCTTTTTCAATGAGATCAACTTTACCATGTAGTTCAAGTGATGACTGAAAATTTGATCCTAGAAAAACTTCTAGTGGTACAAGCTCTTCATATTCATGCTCAAGGGAATTTTTTCTTGCAACATTTTCTTCAAAACTTATCTCTATGTCACCCATATAGAGACTTGAGCATCCATATGTAGGTGCTCTTTCAACCATGTCCATATTGTCACTTGTCTCTTTGGATTGTTCCTCTGCAGTACTAGTGGTATGATCCAGCAGATGCACACCCTGCCCTTTTGTTGAACAACCCCTGTTACTAAGAATTTCAGCTATGTCTTCTTTTGGTTCACCACTTAGAGAACTAGGTGGCTCATGATTCCTCTCTTTGGTGACTAGGAATAATCTCTTCAAGTCCTCAATGTCTCATTTACAAACTATTGCGTGATACCATATGTGAGCTCCTTTTTCATGTGGGAATCATACAAACTCCCTTCCAATGATTCAGCTATGTCACTGCATTCACCCTTAACACCAGAGATATGATCCCCAACACCCAAAGACACAACAATGGCAAGCCTCTCCTCTGATGTGGATGAAACTTCATTATGATACAAGGGAATAAAAAAATTTGAATGGTGACCATATCTTTGCATCATATCTCTCTCTTCATATGGTGGAGCTATGGTTCCTTGTCGTGCCACCAAATATCCCGATTCACATCCAACTGATGTGTGCTTGTATTCTTCTTCATTATGAAGCTCAAGTGGTGATTGTGAATTGGATTTATGTTCTTCTTTTGGATCTCATCCAAAATATGTATCACCACCATCAATAGAACAAATCTACTCTGAGGTGATCTTGAAATCCCCAACAAAGAAGCTCGAAGATCCCAAAGTGGAATCTCTTTCCAGATTGTTAACAACTTCAACACTTTTTGCTTGGTCTTTTGTTGCACATGGTTCTTCTTTCTCTTTGGAAGCTTCCACAATGCTAGGTCCATCATTATCATTTTGATGTATTCCTTTTGGCAGAGGGTCTCCCTCTTTCTGAATCAAGAGAATCTATGGATGCTCCCTTAGTCACTGGATCATTGGGTGTAGAGCATGGTGATGCTTCACTCTGCTGCAACATATGCTCCACTTCTTTGCACACACTGTTGACAATATGAATTAATCTTCTTTGATATGTGTTGCCATAAGGATCCTTATTTGAAAATAACATTTCAACTTTGAAAGTACATAAGTCTCGAAAAGGCAAGACCTCCTATATCTCCTTCCTCAATGTTTGGTATTCTATGATGTACTCTGAGGGATTAACTCCTAGAAATTTTCCCCCATAGCACACTCTACCATATACAACACTAAAATATGATGGAGTAGGACTTATGTTCTCTGTGCACACAATTTCACACAAAGAATCATCATCCTCATTTCTTGTTAAGCCTCCATCAACATAGAAGACTTCATCATCATCCCATTCAAAATTATCACTGGTTGGTGCTAGTCTCATGGCTGCAAATTCTTCAACTTGAGAGATTACTTTCCACAGGAGTAGAGGAAAGTGCTATGATACCATTGTAATATCCCTAAATATGATTTCAAATAATATTAGTTTTAATTCAAAAATAAAAATAGGAATTACCATGGCTGCAACTAGTCCTCAAAACTAGTCACGAAGAAACTAGTCTTGGACACAGATAAACCCGAAAAGAGATTGATTGTTAGAATTTTTTGGATATGAAAAATATGAATGTGAGTGTGAATATTAAAGGAAAACAGAATCAATTCCAACTTTAGAGTCCTATGAACAAGGTAACAGGGCCATTTATGTTTCAACAACAGCTTAGTGCCCCTGAAGTCTACTCCAAGGCTTCCCGAGCACACCGACATATGAATACTAGACCCATTAAGTTACACTTGAAATCAAACAGAGTGTGTATATAAGAACTTAACCCCATAACATGAATTTTTGTAAAATATATCATATTTTTGGGAAGTTTTGGCATAGTTTGGAGGTCAAACAAGCAAAACTAGTAGTTGGGACTGCTCAACTAGCTTGAGTTATGGGCGATCCAAACACTATGAGACAGGTGTGAATATGCAAAATTAGGAATGCAGTGTGTTAATTAGTGTCTTAAAAATATTTAGGGAATAATAGAATCGAATTTCATTTAGTGGAAGTGGATTCTCAGATGAATTACTAAAACTAGTTAAAATTTGTGCAATTCTATAGTAGGTACAAAAAAACTTGAAGTAATTTTAGACTTATACAATTTTTAATATCAGAAATGATAAAACATATTCACATAATTGCATAAACCTTGAATGGGAGACAAGAGAATTCTCGAATACATAAAATTCTGAGCATCTTCATAGGATAGAGTGTGGTAGAAGAGAATGGGAATACTAGAGAATTCGAACTGGATGCTTGATATTTCTTCTTCTAACCCTCAAATTAGCTTGAATGGAATTCAGTACCTACACATCAGAATTGCATGGTTGAAATAGAACACAATACTGGATCAATTTTAACCTTGGGGCACATCACCTAATCTCGGCTAAGGCACAACACTCAACCTAAGAAGAAAATCTCTCTAGACAAAATAAAAACTAGCCAAAGATGTGAAATGGAGTTCTCCTCCTTCTTCTATAGACTTTTCTCCTCATGGTTGAGCTTATCCTATTAGAAATTTGAATTGGAGGAGGCATGTATGTTTCCTTTATTATTTGTCTTAGGTTTGGACCGACTTAGCCTCATGGATGCATCCTCACTTGCTCAACTTGGGCCTTGTAGCATTTTTGGATGTTTCTATTCCTTCATGAGTCGCAGAAATCAAGAAACTTCTTTCTTTTTTGCTTTTGATAACTTTCCCGATTTTCCAACTTTCCATTATTTATGACTTTCTCTTGATTTTATAAACTGTGCCTCCTTTCTTTCTAGATGTTTCCTACTTTTCAATACTGGTCGCTTTTATGCAATTGTCTGCTTTGTGCACTTTCCTACTTTATGCACTTGCCTTGTTTTCACTACTTTTGCCAGTTTCCTTCTTTTTTTTGTCACCTTGCTTTTAGGTTGATTTCTTCTTATTTATATATTCTTCTCAAGTAAGTGAGGTCCACCTTATCCTCTTGTGCTCCTTTATGATCCTAATTAATCATAATAAATATTATTTTTATATTTTACGCAATATGAATAAAATTAACTTCTGTAAAAATTATTGGCCAATTATTCCCAAATTATTAATAATTATATTAGGAAACTTAAATTGGGAATCTTATGTTTCATGTGGCCCACCTGAGTCCAATTATTCTTCAATTAATCTCTTGGGAATCTTAATTAGGTAAATTTTCACCCTTAGCCACCAATTTAATAATTTTAATCCTGTGTGACTTAAGCCAAACTTATGTCTTAGACCATACCAAAATTTGGGAACATGAAAAAGGTGACTTATATTTTATGTGACAACTAGAGTTGTGTGAAGTTGTCTAAGAACCCAGAGTTTCATGACAATTCGAAGCACGACAAGATAAAGTATCAATATATCATGGATATGGTGTAGAGACGAGCAGTGAGGCTCCATTATGTAGCAGCAGAGGAGAAGATAGTCGATGTGTTGACCAAGCCTCTTTCAAGAGTGAAGTTTGAGTACTTCGGGGAAAATATTGGAGTTTTCTAGATTGAGGTTGCTCTAAAGAGAGCGGGATGATTGACATAGCACGTGTGAGATGCAAGTAGTCACATAGTGACATAATTGAGCTCTTGGGTGTGTCTCCACTTGAGGTGATGTATTAGCGGGTAGTTAGTTCGATGACGTAATTGAGTCTCCTGGACTACACTCATGAGGTTGTAGAGGGTAGTCAATTCAGTGACATAATTGAGTGTCCTAGTATACACTCTTTAGGATGCAGTAGATTGTCACATTGTTGATGTAATTGATCCTCCTAACTACTTTTCTATGTTGGGAAACACACATGTGCGAAAACACAGGTTTCAGGCCTAGGTTTTTCTCCACATGGGGTGACTTGGTAGTAGGTAGTTACTATGTGTGTGATGTAATTGAGTCTCCTAGGATACACTCACAGAGTTGTGTTTCCATGATGTGTGAAGACATCGATTTTGAACCTGGGTTGTTATCCACGTGATTAAATGTGACGTGCTAGCGAGTAGTCATACTATGTGATGTAATTGAGTATCCTAGGCTACACTCATGATATGATTTGGACACGTAGTGTTGTAACTCAAGTGGTCACTGTGGCGAATTAATATGGGCTCCTGAGATGGACCCACTTGATGGGTTGCTCGTATAGAACGTCTAGTGATGTATAGATTCGAGAGAGATGTCATAAGTCAATTGTCAATGTATAGAGTTTCATAAGCAGTGATAGTGATGATGATGATAGCACTAGAAGAATACCTTCCTTGTTAAGAGGGAGTGTTGAAGAATGTAAATTTGAAAGATATTCTTTCCGTATTATTATTGTATTCTTATTGTACTTCCTTTGGGAAATATTCATATTGTAATTGATCATGTAAAATCCTAAAATAAATCAAGTAAAATAGACAAGTCGGCCCCATAGAAATCAGTGGGTAAATTGTCCCAAACAATGGGAAAAAATACCGCAATCAAGTCAGCCCAGTTAGGTAAAAAGATGAGTTTGTGACTGGTATAAATAGAGTGATGACTAGCTCATTTGACACATCCCTCACTCAAGCAAGTTCGCATGAGTAGAGAGAGAAGAGAAAGTTTGCTTGGGAGAAAGAGTAACTACACTGAAGACATCTTATTCTTGGCTTTTATATATTATCGTATTCTCTTGATATTTTTGTAAAAGAGATTTTGCTCTAATCTTGACATTGTACTTGTGACGAATCTATATTGAAGAATTTTTGCTGGGTTTTTTTGTGAGAGGGTTTTCCCAAATAAATTTTTATGTACTATTTTTTATGTTGTGCTTGTCTAGATTTCAGTGATCCTATTGCATATGGTTATTGTGATAATATATATTTTTTTTGAATATCTAACATAACCATACTTGAAGTATCAAAATTCTAACAAATACGACAAAAAAAATGACTTTTAAATTAATCTAAAGCACTAGCTATTAAACAAAAAATATAAAAACACTGCTAAGATGGGTTTTTCTATCCCATTGGTTGCATGTCATGGGTGTCCAATCCCAGACATGTTAACACAAACTAGGGAATCATTTTCATGTGGATTGATTTCAAGGACATGAATTAGGCTTGTCCCAAATACAACTTCCCTACTTCATTCATTGACAAAGTTGTTGATGCTTGTGCCAAACATGAAGTATTGTCTTTTATGGAATATTTTTCTAGATATGATCATATTTAGATCCTCCAATAGGAACAATACAACACTACCTTTACTATTCCATAGGCGGGAATTCACTTACCATGCCATGCCTTTTGGGTTGAATAAGGTCAGTGACACTTTTCAGTGAACCATGTCTTATGTACTGTTCCATGATATAGCAAGAATCACATTGGATTAACTTGATGACCTCATTTCCAAGAACCAAAATTATAATACCACATCACTAAATTCCGTACCATATTATTGTGATGTCAACAATACAATAGATGCTTGAACCCCCTCAAGTGCATCTTTTGTGTCACCTTAGGATCCTTTATAGGGTTTATTGTTTCTAAAAAATGGATCACCATTGATCCCTTTGAATATCAATCCATTCTCGAACTCCCCCTACTAAATACCTAATGTAAATTATAGATCATCCAAGGAAAATCAAACTTTATTTGTCAGTTTGCACCTACTTACACTACACAAGTGCACAAGTTCTTACATCTCTTATGTCAATACATTTCCTTGTGATGGGAAGACCAAGCTCAACAATCATTTGAGGCATTAAATAAAGTTCTCACATTAGCACCTTTGATCTCCCTTTCCCACAAATTTCGACTAATATTGTATCCTTCTTATCTCTAATCCTTAGTCTTCCTAGTTGCTAGCATATTAGTACAATAACTGGAGGACCATTGTGAACATGTCATCTATTACATTATCAAAACCCTATCTGGACCACTACCCAATTACAACCACAATGAGAATATGTCCTTGGTTTTGGTCCTTTCAACTTAAATTGTTTGTCATTACATCCTACTACACAAAACCAAGGTAATCACACATTCAAACCAATGTAGTATATACTAGTCTGGTGACTTATTAATGGTAAGTTCACACAATGGATTTTCATTCTCTAAGATTTCTATCTTGAATTTCTAACCCCCAAAAGAAAGAATTTCGTGGACCTTGTTGAGTTCATCACATACATATTAATAGATGCAATAGGACCTCCTCTCAATGATCAGTTGCTTGAAGAGCATCTGTCCTCACTTTCTATTAAGTACCACTACTATGGTGATATTCTCACTTATATCCAAACTCAAAAATTTGGCTCACATTTGTGATTGTGTGATTATCACTATTCCATCCTATTGATGCCCTGAAGATCGCAGCATCAAGCAGAAAGGGATCCTCCCCGGTAGACTATCCCAATTAGATTGTCCACCATTTGGTATGGGGAATCCGTTCGGTTAGCGGTTCCAGCAACCGTTGGGTTTGGAGATTTGCTTCAATTATATCGGTTATGGCCTGATCCACCATTCTTTTTTTTATTTTATAATTTGAAATGATATGCAAGTGCCTAAGTTATCTTAATCTGAATGCAAAACTTGAAATAAACCTATATCTAAAACTGAATTAAATCTAAACTATCCCTAGAAGGAGCAAATTATAAGTATGAGTAATGTGCTGGGAGGATTATCTGAAGATCAACTGACAGCCATTAAATCATAGAGATAGATCTACAGCAAGAAAGCAAGAGATATTAGAAGATAGCTTCCCACTCATATATATAACACATTCCATTACTCATGTAGGAGAAAATTTATTTGCACAAGAAATAGTAAGATCATTCAATACAGAGAAGTAATTCAAGACAGTAAAGAAGGATCTCACAGTAGGATATGAAAGACATAAGAATAATCCATCATGCATCCAACATCCATTTCCATGCAAAAGACATCCTCTTCAGGCTCTTATTAGGTAGATTTCATTTTCTTAAAACAAGTGCAAGATAGCTCGTACAAGTTTAGAAAAATTATTTCCCTGCCAAAAGTCCTTTACATTGTTTCCTAACCTTCTATTTATATCTTTACAAAATGCCTCTTGGGCTGCCACCTGGCTCTTTACACCTGTCATCTACATACTTTTCCCTTTTAATAAACAAAATCGTGACCCTTTTCTTAAAACAGAAAATTCCTCAAAAGCAAAGGACAACTGTCCAATGGTTCTGCGCTTTAGACATAGGAAGGCCAAAAAATACAAAAAAAATAGGAACAACGCCTTAGGATCAGCGTGTTCATTCTTGGGAAGGTGATCCTGCTGGGAGAGAAGTGCTTGGACTAGCTGATGCTGCTACTGCTGCTGGGAGAGAAGCATTTGGACTGGCTGCTATTGCTACTGCTGCTTTCTTTTCCTCCTCTACTATGTAACTGAACAAGATACCAGTGTCTCTGATAACTACATTTGTTGAGGAAGGGAGCAATATCTTTTGGGAAGTCACATCTTTTCCAAGCTCTACTCCAATACCCTGAATTTCTGCAACTGCTGCTTGGTGGATTTCTTTAAGCCAATGACTATATATTGATGACAGGCTAATATAGTGATGGTGATCATCAATGGCTAAGACATCAATCTTCTTTACATATTCTATTTGAATGCCTAGCTCTTCATTCAAGTCTGATAATCATTGTTCTTTGGTTGGGAACTCATCGAGTGACTGAGGGAAACTCAACTTGCACTGATCATGCACTTCATGGATTTTTTGATAAAGATGGTTACTTTTATCCATTGTTCCTTGGATTTTAGCCATTAGCTTGAGGCCACTGTTTCTGAATAATTCCATAAGGGCTATATCTTCATTAAAACCATCTACAGATTTGAATGAGAGATGCTTGGGGAAATCAACCTTTCCTTCTCTCCATTCCATCTAGCTCAGGATGTTTGCTTTAACCCAAGTATATTTACCCTTAAGCCTATTGGCCTCTGCATTAACTTCTTTCAATCTAGCCATCATGGCTTTGAGCCTGCACACTTCCTCAGTAATCAGCTCCTGCGTGGCATGCATTTGCCTCAGGATGTCATAGGACAACTCATGAAAGGGAGACATATATATTGCCCTGCTCTCTGCCTACTCTAATTGCTCACCCATTGCTTGCTTATCTGCTTGCAGCTAAGACACCCTAGCTTCCGAATCGTCCTTTTCTGCTTCTAAAACCATCATCTGGACTGCCAGATGCTCTTTTTCTTCTTCTAATTGGCGATACTTATCTGACAATTCCTTGTGCTCAACAAACAGGCGATTATACTTATTTACTACAAGATCCCTGTAAGCCTGTTCATTAGCCACAGTGTATTGTAACATGCGAGCTCTCCTCTTTGTCGAATCAACTTCTCTAACCATATTGGCCACATTGTCCTGCGTTGCTTTTGCTGCTTCTACAGCGGCAGATGCCATGGCTACGGGAGCCTTATTTGTATTTTGCATTACTATGGTCTCCCACAGGGTAACAATATCTTCTTGGAAGAGTCTCTTTATCCTCTCTTTCGATTTCAGGACCACTGCGTTTCTCTTCTTATCATACACAAATTCATCCCATCGGGACACAGTGTGCTCTTCTAATGGAGTGTAAGGGACGATTGGGAGGTCTATTACATTTATTTCTGCTTCTGCGGGTGGGGTCTGGACCACTTGGGAAGTGCCTGTTCCCACATTTTGGGTGCTGGGAACACTTGCTTGAGATGTACCCGCCT
Source organism: Larix kaempferi (assembly GCA_027924585.1). NCBI lineage: Eukaryota > Viridiplantae > Streptophyta > Pinopsida > Pinales > Pinaceae > Larix > Larix kaempferi. The sequence continues at coordinate 10,031,132 of BSBM01000010.1, read as the reverse complement.
CCATATTTTGGGTGTCGGGAACACCTTCTTGAAGTATGTTTATTTCCATGTTTTGGGTGCCTGAGCCACCTACTTGGGCATCTTCATTGGTCTGAAGATCTTCTTCCGCCTTTTGTTCCTCTTCATCTTTTCGTTCCTCTTCATCTTTGCGCCTTCTTTCTTCTTCTTTAGCTTGCTGTTGATTTTCATTTTCTACCATCTGCTTTGCATCTTCAACTTCTTTCTACAATCTTGCATCTTCAGCTTCTCTTTGCAGCCTTGCTTCCTCTTTCAATCTTTGTTCTTCTTGGGCTCGGGCATCAGCTGCTTCTCTCTCTTTCTGCAGGCTGGCCCTTTTGGCTGGGGTAGAGCTAGAGCTTGATCCACTACCTTGACGACAAATTTGCAACTCAGTCATGTTGCTGATGCCTTTGAATGCCTCTTCCTTTGCATCATAATAATGAGCATATTCAAAATGAGCATAAATTTCTTTCCAATGCTCGGCAACCTTCCCCCACCTATCATTTCTATGGAAGATCATTTCACCGAAGTGGAAAGCTTTCAGCTCTTGAACAAATTCCTCAGTTGATGCAACCCCTGAGAATTTGTAGGCTCCTATGCAGAAGGGTAAAGGAGGGAAGGAAGCCTTATGTTGCTTGTTAAGCACCCCTCCTATTCCATCAAGGAAAATTTCTATGACTGCTTCCTTGAGGACTACATAATCAGTGGCGTACTTTGGCAAAATGTATGGCGCTTTGGTCCCTCCAAACATCCTGATGTAGGTGCCCTGCTCTGAGAAATAAAAATCTCCATAATTTTCCAGGATATCCATGGCATTTTCTGACAGACAATTGGGCTCTTCCTTGAATATCTGCTCATATAAAGTCATGATGAACTCTTCACAGATGAGCTTATAGCTTGCTCTGTAATTCTGAGCCCACATTATTTTATAAGCAGTGTAGACCGGGGTGTTGGCTTTATCCCATGTGCAACCTAAGCTGGGGAAGGATTGCTTGGCCAAAATACAGTCAATGAGATAGGAAGACATGTAAAATTCTGACTTTTTTAAGGCCAGACCTTCTCTTGCAGCAGCCACTGTGGATGCCAAACTGTCCGAAAGGATAGTAGCCCAGTCAAACACAGTCCCTTTGAATGCTACGAAGTGGATGATGGGGGCCCACTGTATCCTATATATAGTTCCATCGGGCATGCCAAAAATTCTGCATAGCATTAGGGCGATTAACCTAAAAGGAGGTCTTAGGTTCTGAACATCATACTCATCATTACCTCTCTTTCTCAAGTACTTTCCTGTGACCAATAATTTTTTGGCCATCTCTATATTGTTCATCTTGCCCAACCATTCATCACATAGAGCTTGTTGGAGACTTGAGAATTTGTAAGCTGCAGCAATATATGCTGGATGGAATGAGGCGAAAGCCTCTCCCCTACTGTCATGTAATACTCTTGATTCTGAGTTGGCATGTTCTAGTATCCACCCGATCACTTCAAAGCATGGGAATAATTCAGGGCGGGTAGAAGCTCTAGCTATGCCGGAAGCTCTGATGTTAAGGTAGATTTGCTCTTTTTCCAATAATACATCTGGGATATCTTGGTCCCTGATCATTCTGTAAACATCTCCCCAGCGAACCTCGGGAGGAATGCATGTGGTACACTTAGTATCTTGGAACATAGTTTCAGTCCTTAGTGGCACTCGCTCTGGTTCCATCACTTTAGCTTTCTTTCTACCACCTTTTGGCATCTTGGGTTATCCCTGCTAGCAACCAAATGCAAATCATTATAAAAAAATTGCAACATGTTATGAGAGTGCAACAAAGAGAAGGACCAATTCAACATTCTAATGAGAAATATAAACAAATTATGAAGCTGCATGCTGGGGGAAGCAAAAAAAAATCACTTCAAAAAAAAAATATGGTTCTGCGACTTGATTATCCTAGGGAGACAAAGTCTAGTCAGGAGCTTTTGGAGTGCTTCCGAAAAGGTAAGCATACGATGTGGAAACAACCTACTCCCTGCCTAGCCCTTTGAGAGAGGGTATCCTTCATCGTTGCACTTCTAATGGTCAATAGCGAGTGAGCCTGGAGTGAAACAATCCTATGATGAAACAAGGGACTGCTTTCCACATTCATCAAAAGGTGAGGGAATGAGCATCTCAGCCGACCACTACTGTTATTAATAACATTTATGAAACGGTATGTGGCCGGTACGAAGTTTGAATGAGGGTGACAATGCCTGGAATGCAGTCGGTGAAAAACTCGGGTGGTCACAGCTATGGCTTTTAGCTGGTAGGAATGAGCAACCTTAGGGGCCACGATGGCCTTAAAAACAAAAAATAAAGACATATGCTACCAATGTCTATCGGCCACGTTATGGATGGGAAAACCCCAAAAGTAACTTGACGTGGAGATGAGACAAAAATAGCAGTTAAAAAACCTACCTGGTGACGAGATAGTGGCTGAGTGAGGTGGACGCGGTCGTGGATGCACTGAGCTAGAGCGGTCCGGCGTGGTCTTCCCAATGGCATTTTTTTTAACGAAAACTAACAATGCGATCAACCAAACCCCCACCGTCCTTTTTAAAAGGCTAGACACGTGCGGCATTAAACGGGTTGGTGGTGTCATTAAAATGGGGTTTTAATGCCTTGTACGGCGTGGTCACTTCAAACCGTCTCGGCATTAAATGTGACCGTCAGTTGCGGGGCGGACTTACGAGTCTTGTCCGCAATTGCGGAACGATATGGCGAACTGCCTCAGTGTTTCAGAAGAGATTGGCGTATCTTTTCGAAATACAACCTCTCGGAGACTTAACGTGAGTGGATTTGCCGAGTCGTCCCGCAGTTTCGGGAGAACCCTTTGAATTTCTTTCTGCAATTTCGATAGGGATATGCAAATTGCTTCTACAATTGCAGAACAATATCGTGAGTGCTTCCGCAGTTTCAGATGGTTCTCGTGAGTGCTTCCGCAGCTTCGGACGGTTATCGCGAGTGCTTCCGCAGTTTCGGACGGTATTCAAGAATGGTCTCGCCATTTCGGAAAGGTTTCGCGAATGGCTCCCGCATGGTCGAGAGAGATACTTAAGTTTCTTCCAAAAGCTTTCCGCAGTTTCGGGAGGGAATCATGAATGCTTCCGCCGTTTTGGGAGGGAAACCTGAATGCTTCCGCCGTTTCGGGAGGGAAACCTAAATGCTTCCGCCGTTTCAGGAGAGATTTCTAAATGGCTCCCGCAATTTCGAGAGGGCAACTTAAGATTTTTCCAAAAACACTAAATCTTTCGGCGGTTTCGGGAGGAAAATGCGAATGGCTTCTGTAGTTTCAGAAGGGAAACTTGAATGCTTTTGCAGTTTCGGGAGGGAAACACTAATTGCTTCGGGAGGAAAACTTAATATTTTTCAAAAAAAAAACACTTAGTCTTTCAGCGGCTTCGGGAGAGAAATGCGAATGGCTTCCACAGTTTCAGAAGGGAAACCTGAATGGTTCCGCAGCTTCGGGAGGAAAACTTAATGGCTCCCGCAATTTCGAGAGGAAAACTTTTCACGGTTTCAGGAGACAAACTTGAATGCTTACGTAGCTTCGGGAGGCTTTCATGAATTTTAACCTTAGAAGCAAAACTTGAATTTTTCAAAGCAGAATCTTCAGTTGAAAACAAAAACTAAGTTAAAAAAGGAGAATTAACCTCTTTAGGCAGTCTTTCTAGAAAAAATAAAAGGAGGGGCCCCAATATGTACAAATTTTTTTGGGGGGGATGTTGCTGCAACAACACATCCATCACCAAGCACCTCATCTAGGATAAATTCTCTTTAGAAATGAGGATCAAATACAATTTTATGATTATGCTTATTTCATGATGAACCTAAGTAGGTCCTCAATTATTTCCATGCTATTGCTTGCAATGGCCATTTGTCTAGAATGACCAGTTCCTATAAAATCTTGCATGTTGGCTATTTTTTTCCTTCTCTCTTTCATGATTGTATCATGTCGTGAAACAGTGTGAAATTTTCCAAATCTTCACTCACAAAACTTGAGCCTTAGTGGTTGTGCTACATCCTCTCATTACTTTTTGGCCCTTTTGTAAGTGGGGAATCAAATTTATGGAATTTAGACTATATTTTTCTGGTGTCCATAAGTATATCGTGACCGCTATTGGTTATTTCAAAAAATAGACTAAAGCTATGCCTACCTTTAACAGCATTGACATTATTGTCGCGATGTTTCAATCATGCCATCACACACTTCAACGTACCTAAATAATTAGTGTTTGACAATGTATCCATTTTCATAATGGGGTTTTGAATGAGTTGTATTTATTGTTAGGATTGACCCATGATTTTTCCACCCCCTACTATCCACATGCCAATGTTTAGGCCAAAGCTATCAACAAAGTACTCAAAACCATACTATATCGTACAATTAACAAGAACAAATCTAACTATCATCACATGCTACTCTTAGTACTTTGGCCTATAAGACCCCATTAAAACTTCAATTGGGTTTACACCATTTCATCTTTTCCATGGAATCAAAGAATTTTTACCCATCAATTGTGATATCCCACCCTCCAAACCATTGTATAACTAATCCCTAACACTTATGTGCTCAAGCACCATATTTTAAACTTACAGCATCTTGACAAAGAATGTTGTGCTTCATTACAACATCATAAGGCTATGAATAAATGTTCCATGGACCATTATGAATACCAAGTCCATCCTTGCACCTTTCGCAAAGGAGACCTTGCCCTCATTTTTGATGCCACAAAATACACCAAACTAGGGCTTGATAAGTTTGTTCTCCTTTGGAGAGTCCCATACATAATCAAATGATGCCTCCCCAAAGGGGCATATGTTCTTTCCCTCCCAGAAGGAGGACTTCTTGGAAGTGTTAGAAAAATAGGATTGTAGAGCAATAACAATAAACAGAAATGCAAATATAATCGGATAGACACATTACAAGGGAGACACCAATATATCGTGGTTCACCCAAGATGGGATATGTCCACACTGAAATTGCTAGTCCTTATTATTATATCATCCAACAAAGTGAAAGGATACAACCTGAAGCACAGCCGTTGCACTTCCTCTTCACACTCTCTCACAGTCTCTCTTTACGATATCAAAGATATTTACAATGCATAATAACTAATACATCAACCCTAGCCGTATTACAATGTCTTTCTTATAAAGGGGAATACGGGCTCACGGTTTTGGGTAACCCATGGTATTAGGTATTGTAATATGGCTAGGGAATATTTATTAGGTATTGTGCATTGTAAAGATCTCTGAGATCGTGTAAGAGAGACTGAGAGAGTGTGAAGAGGGAGTTGAAGCGGATGTGTTGCGAGTTGTATCCCTTCACTTTGTTAAATGGTATAATAATAAGGACTGGTAATTTCAGTGTGGACGTAGCCCATCTTGGGTGAACCCCTATATATTGGTTTCTCTCATGTAATATGTTTGTGTGATTGTATTTGCATCTTGTTTATTGTTATTGCTCTGCGATCCTGTTTTTCTATCATATCGGTAATCAAGTGGTTTCTACAATGTTCGACTTCAACACATGGTTAGATTCATATTGATTTGGGAGCAAGTAGAAGACCTTGTGTTGTTCTGATGTCTTATTATCACACCTAGGTTGCGATGGAGATTTTTTAGTAGGTTCCCACACATATGTTACAGTGGAAACCTCATTGATGTACTATCACACAAATCCACTCTTGTATTTGTCATGGTTGTGTCATTATCTCATCATGGATCCACTCTTGTATTTTAGTAGCCATGATTGTGTTCAGTCATTCAGATATGGATCCACGCTGTATTTTGGTGGCCATATCATCGGTCGGTATCAACATGGATCTGCAATGTATTCATCAGCAGCCATGTTGTGAGTTGTTGGGATGATAAAATTATTGTACAACAAAATATTTTTTATTATTGTTGACAAATTTCCAACTAATGGTTCCTTTCCTCGATCCTTTATACTTTATCCATCAAACTATTTCACCTATCCTATTACTCTAGCTTCATACTTTGGGGGGCATTCTATTACATGAAATTTTTGTACTTGTCATGATTACGAACCACTTATACTTTCTCCTTGACTAAACCCCTAAGGTTCTGTTGGTCGTATTTTTTGAATGAGGCTAACTAAGTAGAACCATCCCACACAAGTCGCTTACTGCAACTTTTAGTGTTTTTGGATTAGTTGATTCTCGCGGGTTGTGGTCCTACTACCATCTAAGTTATAACTCTCTTAAGGAGAGTTCTAACACTTTAACTTAGAAAAAGTGAATCCTAAAATAATTTATAAAAAGCTAAACTAAATCCTAATTAAAATTTGAAACAACTAAATTAAAACTAACTATTTATCTACAAACTATATTAATCTATCTACAATAAGATTCCTATTTAAAAGCTGCAAAATGAAATTTAATTATTTATGTTTAATCTATGTTTTCTCTCTTAAGGAGAGTCTCAATTTTGGTTTTGTTTGAATCTTTGAATGAGAACTATTTTAAAATATAAACAACTAATATATTCCCTTTTAACATATGCTAAATTTAAACTGGGAAATTTAAGCTAAAAAGAGAAATCTAAATGCAATTTAAACTATCTGAAACTATATATGCTAAGAGCAAATCTTACCAACTAAGTTGACAATCAATATAAATATATGAAAGTGAATACCTCAACTCAAAATGCTAGAGAATAATCAACATTTAGCATTTCAAAATCTGAATATAAAAGTGATTAATTAATTATCAAAATATTTATAAAAATAAAAATATATCAATTCATTAGTTAATAAAAGAAAATAATATCACACAGTTAACCTTGTCAAGAAAATTTAATAAGAGGACATATCTGATATCTATATTAGAAAGAGAAATGAACTAGTGATTCGAGTAATTTTTCCCTAGAATATATATATTATATCACAGCATAATCGTACATAAATAAATTGAGAAAGTAAAACATGAAAAAAAATGAATAGAGTAAACAAATGTATGTTTTTTTTCAAATAACAGCTCTATCGTATGTAAACCTTGAAAAATAAACAATGTAGTATATAGTAAACCTTGAAAAATAAACAATGTAGTATATAGTAAACCTTGAAAAATGAATAGAGTAAACAAATGTATTTTTTTTTCAAATAACAGCTCTATCGTATGTAAACCTTGAAAAAGAAACAATGTAGTATATATTTCATCACATGTAAATTTTAAATGTTTACTCTTTTCTAAAAATACGCATGCCAGGGGCCGCCGTTATGGCCGGGTGGCTGGGGCGGTCGGCTGTGGCCGTCCCCACCCAGGTTCGACCCCGAGACCCCGTCCGATTGGCGCTCTCGCCCACCATTGAGCGCCAGTTATACTATGCGTGAAAAAAAAATACGTATGCCGGCTATTTTAAACAAATGATATTCGCTATATAAAAAGTAAAAGATTTTAATTATCACTCACCTCCAGTCATATCCGAGTAATGATTTACAAGTTTAAGAGCATAGGGATTAAGCTAAGTGCACCTTAAATTGATTTGATAAAAGTATCACAATATTATTAAAATGAAACTTTTAATAATATCAATGTTTAATTTTTTTTCAAAAATTTGGCACTTTTGAGATAATGATGTCACCTAAGGTAATCTTTTGCTTTTAAATACAACTATAATTATGAACGTGTCTTCTTATAGTAATTCACATGACTAATTCTAAAAATCTATCACTTATGGAAGCGAGATTTATTTTGAAATGTTAATGTAATCATGTGTGAAAACTTTTAAAACTTTTCAATATGTGAATGTAGAAGAGTCAAGCATTATAGCTTCCCTAGGTAAATATAATTCATACCTAGATCTCTATGACCTTAACTTCAATGCCACCTAAGATCATTTTCCATTGACCACATTTGCACAAATATGTTACATTGATATAATAATGGGTTAATGGAAATTCAATGCAAGAATATTATATAAAAGAAGATTAAAGTAGTCATCGTAAAGTATGCATTTATGAGGAATGAAATTAATATTTGGAATCATCAACCTTGTTTATGATAGGAAGGATATTAGAAAATTTTAAATAGATTTATATTATTTTTGTTCATATATATAAATTAAATTTAAATTAAACTTCAAGTTAAATATCATAATTTTGTTAAAAAGTAATTTTTTGAAGCTTAGTTTAAAACAAAAAATATAAAGCTATTTGAAATTTCCTAATTATAATTATAACTCAATTATGACTCAAGTTGAGTCATGAAGATTGTTTCATATAAAAATATTTTAAAATTTTAATAATTAGGTACTTAGAAACAATGCCTCTATAGTTAATTCCATCAAGAGAATAAATATATTCAATTTTCATGGTCAAAATTAAATTTACATGAAACAATCAATGGTAAACCATGCTAAAAATATCATACTTTCTCCAACATAAGAATCAAGAGCCCAATAAAGAATGAGCCAACCAAATCATCCAAATCGCATCACATGAGTGAAATATCAAGCATGCAAAATCCAAAGGATTTCATCAAGGAAAAATGCCATGAAATCACCTACCAAATCCAGCAAGATAAAATGAAAGGAAGCTAAGTATTTACAAAATTCTAATGGGAGCCCCTTTATTTCGTAAAATTAAGGGGAGTTGTTGGGGTGCCAACAAATGGCGACATGCTGGGTGAACCGGTTATCTCTGTATATTAACCCGCAGATTATATAAAATATAAGAGAAATAATGATAAAGACCTCTTCAAATGTCAAACTCCCAATCACATAACTTAATCTTGCCATTGGCTTATATGGGAAAGATTGAACCAAAACTTTCAAAATCAATCAAATATCTCGACCATTATCCAAAAGCTTATAAATATAAATGATTATTCTACAAATGCAGGAAGAAAATTTCCCAATTAATCAGTTTCTCTTAACCAAAACAAGTCATAGAACATGTAGTATATAGGGATGGCCTCAATACCACATGATAAACCTTTTATCCTCATTTAGATGCTTGTATCCCATCCACTAGATATAGATAATTAACAGTAAAATTTCATTTTTCTCATTTTTCAAAATAAATAAAAACATTAACTAAGGACCATTGTCGTAGCGTCGTAACTAGATGATGACAATGCCATTCACAAGCACTATTAGAAACTGAGAAGGATGGCTCATGATGAGACCCCCCGTCTCTTGATTTTTGAAACCAAGAGCCACTACTCCGGCTTGGAGATCAGATATTGGCAATGTCAATCCAATAGGACCCATGATCATGAGCAGATCGGCTAATAACGAGACCTTCTGTTCCTTAGTTAATCCCTTAGGTTTTATTAATGTGATGTCAAATGAATAATACTAGGGTTATTGTTAATCTCAACATAGATTACTTAGTGGATGGGGAAGCAGATCCAAATGGCCCACTAAAGAGCAAAGGATGACATCAAAAGTCTAAAAATAAATTACGATTCTTAACTTACTTCAATATAGGGAAAACGATTCCTTTGAAAGTAAACGCATCTACATTATAGCATCATTTTGAAAGATGAATATGCTAGATAATAGTCGGGTAACTCAACCAATCCATCAGTATGGTCCATAATAGATTTTTCGAAGCCAAGGCTAATCTTGTCATGGTCAAAATTTTGACAAAAGAAGAGAATATTTGTAAGGATTGTGTGAAGAACCTGCAACAATTAATTAATGAAAATACATGAGATAGCAGACATAACAGAACTCAGAATCGCTTTATTGATTGTAGACCACTTTGAGGGGGCAACATCCTTTGAGCAAGCTCAATACAAATAACTTCACGGTACCTTCATTGGCCTCAACACACACTTATATACTAAGTCTATGCCCAATACTATGGGTCAATACCATGGGACATATAATACTATGGGGAAACTTACAAAGCATATGTGTCCAATACTATGGGTCAATACCATGGGCTAATACAAACTATGGATCAACAAATACTACAGGACAACTTACAAAGCATATGCGTCCAACAACAATATACTAACAAAGTAAAGAGAAGGGTTGACACGGGTTCCTAACATCCCCTCTCCCTTAGAAAAATCTTTGTCCTCAAAGCTTTAGATGTGGAAATTGATGCAGAATCTGAAGTAGTGGTTCCCTTGTAGCATCCTCGAGTTGCATTCTAGGCCACTGATGCCTTTTGAGCTTCAGGGAGGATTCCTTGGAAGGTTATAGATGAAGAAGAACCATATCAGCTGCATGAAAAGTGCGCTCAGAATGGTGTTGCTCAGCTTGTTGTTTCAGCCGAATTCTTTCCATGTGAAGATTGTCCTGCAGAATGAGAAGAATCTGATTGTGGTTTCAAAGAACCGAGTCAACTGCATGAACTGGGGAGCTGTTGAGGGTGTATTGAATAAGAACTAGCGGTGCCTGTCCATAGATTGTTTCATATGGTGTCCTTTTAGATGTGGTATTGTACCACCGGAGCGCTTCTAGGAAATCCATAGAATTACTTGTCCAAATCTATGTAGGGATGGGCAAGGGTCCGAGCAGTCCCGAAAGGAGGGTCGTTTCACCCTTGTGAAAATAGAAAGTATCACAGTCAGCCACCATCTGCTGAATTGTCATTTTTAGTCCCTACCAAAAGAAGTTACAATGTTCCTGGTCATATGTTTTGAGGAACCCAGAGTACACTGCCGATGAAGAAGCATGGAGTTCATAGAAGAGATAGCCCTGTTGAACAGATTACAACCAATTTGGAACAAGCAGAGAAATAGCTGTAAGAGAAACTGGGTCATCAAATGTGTGAGAAGGAGCATCTGCCACCAGATTGTCCTTACCCTTCTTCTAAGTGATCACATAGTCATAACCCATTTCAGGTGTGCTGGGGAGGAGACTCGTTGTTCCAGGAATTTTTCCAGACTCCAGAGATCAATCTTGATGCAGAAATAATTCCCTAATAGGGATGGTTGCCACTTCTGTGCCGCATACAAAATAGTCATCATTTCCTGCTGAGATGTAGATGTGGCTAAATGCTTACCGGAAAGGTCGCTTGAAGGTGACAAGCCCACTAGTTCAGCAAAGACACATGCATATCTATTGAAGGAAGTAGTGGAGACCGTTGATGGGTGCATCTGAATGGAATGGAGTTGAGCGATGACACAATGTGAATTCTTCTTAAGGATCTTTTACAGGCGTTGCCAAAAGAAGTTACATTGTTCCCGGTCATACATTTTGAGGAAACCAAAGTGCCCTGCCAATGAAGAAGCATGGAGTTCATAGAAGAGATAGCCATGTTGAACAGATTGCAACCAATTTGGAACAAGCAGAGAAATAGCTGTAAGAGAAACTATGTCATCAAATGTGCGAGAAGGAGCATCTGCAACCAGATTGTCCTTACCCTTCTTGTAAGTGATTGCATAGTCATAACTCATGAGTTGGATAACCCATTTCAAGTGTGCTCAAGAGGAGACCTGTTGTTCAAGGAAATTTTCCAAACTCTAGAGATCAATCTTGATGCAGAAATAATTCCCTGATAGGGATGGCTGCCACTTCTGTATTGCATGCAAAATAGCCATCATTTCCTGCTGAGATGTAGATGTGGCTAAATGCTTACCAGAAAGGTCGCTTGAAGGTGGCAAGCCCACTGGTTCAACAAAGACACATGCATATCTATCCAAGGAAGTAATGGAGATCGTTGATGGGTGCATTTGAACGGAATGGAGCTGAGCGATGACACCATGTAAATTATTCTTAAGGATATTTTCCAAATGATGTGAATTGATGATGCGGAGAGACCCTGGTTGTAAGCTCATAAATTTGTGTTGTGTCCCATTGACTAAAAACTACATCCAAAGTTTAGCAAAATCCCATAAGATGGGGCCAAGTGTGTGTAACCATTAAACACCCAAAACCACATCACATCCACCTAAGGACAAGGAAAACATGTCAGATCGCAAGTTATAATATTCCAGAGAGATATGCACATTGTGACACTTTCCCTTGCAAAGTATGGCGCCCCCATTGGAAACCATGACTTCAAATTTGGAGCAGGAATGGACAAAACAATTATCTTGTTTGGTGATCTGAGGGTAAATGAAGTTATGAGTGCTACTAGAATCAATGAGCATTGTAAGATGAAGCTTCTTGAAGTAACCCCTAACCCGCATTGTTTGGGGAGTGGTGATTTTGTCTAAAGCATGGAGAGATATCTCTGGGTGGTATTCCTGAGACGGAGGGTCAATAGGCGGCTCATGAATGTCGACCTAATCATCCATTATATCTAGAGCTTCTTCACCAATTTCGAAGGCAGGTGGAGTATCCACATCCAAGAGATAGAACTTTTGTTGAACACATCGATGTCCCCGACTGAATTTCTCATCACAATTATAACAAATCCCTTTTTCTCTACGTGCCTGCATCACTATTCCAGACAAATGCTTGATAGTATTTGGGTGAGGAGCTAGTAGGATGGGAGGTCGTTGAGAACCCATATTTTAGAAGGGAACAAAAGTGGGTTTGGAGCGTTGTTGGGCTGTAATCTTGTCTTCTTCCAACTTAGCCAACCCCAGGGCTTCCATCATTGTGTTGGGACAGAACATTTGAACCTTTGAGTGGATTTCATCCTTAAGACCACTAATAAAACAACTCATGTAGAATTCATCAGACAATCCTTCTGTGTGATTGGCTAGTTTCTCAAATTCTGCCTGATACTCTCTCGCAGTGCCAATTTGGCGAAGTCATCAAAAGCACTAGGACCAAATTGTTGCAAAAGGAGCTAGCAAATATATGACCATTTTGGCTCTTCATGAGCCTTGATGTACCAACAGTACCATTGAAGAGCTTCCTCTTCCAAATGAAAGGATGCAAGTGGAACTTTGTTGACATCAAAATTATTATGCAGACTGAAATATTGTTCTGCACAATAGATCCATCCGGTCGGATCAGTGTCAATGAAGCAAGGAAAATCAAGCGTCAGCCCACAGAAATGGCTAGAAGAAGACAACCCATTGTCTGTTGAAGACTCGGACTGTTGTTTTTTGTTCATGGATAAATGCTCAAGATGGAGGCTGAGAAAATTTCCATCCAGATCCTGGAGTTTGGCTTGGATGGCTGCAAGTGTTTCCTCCATGGTTTTTTTTCTGCGCGGGTGACAACTATCACCAGGAGTTTGTTTTTTTGGGGGTGGGGGGGATGGGTAGAAAAACAAAAACATAATCTTATAAAGTAAAGGGAAATTTGGATTTGGGAAAAACTCTAATGTGTAATTGGGGTTTGACTAGGTTTTGGACACTTTTGAATGGACAGGAAAGTAGAAAATGAGGATTTCAGAAGCAAGGTGAAAGAATGGGAAATTTTGTCAGAGAGGGACAAAGAAGCAGAAATAGGGAATGAACACGATGGCAAATTTTCAAGGTGATTGGGTGAAAATTGAAGAAGTTATGGCAAACCCTAAAAATAGACAAATGTGAGATTTCTGGTTTTGGGAAGTGGAATTTGGCATAAGGTCCTTAGGAATGAAATATGCAGAATGGAATTGCAGGGGTGTCAGTGAAGTTTCAGAGGAAACAGAGTTAAAACAAAGGAGATATGGCAAAAAAATAGATTTTTTTTAAGAATACATCTGAAACGACTTTCATAATGGATCTGAAACGACTTTGAATTGATCGAAAACGGCTTTCAGAATAGATCTGAAACGATTGGATCTGGAATAGATTTTAGAATGGATCTGAAACAGCTGGATCTGGAATGGATCGGAATGGATCTAAAATGGTTGAATCTGAAACGGCATGGAAGTGATCGGCAATAGTTTAGCTAAAAATAGATATGGACCCCAGGTATGCTCGGCTTCCTAACAGTTCAGGGGTTTCACTCAGCCACTAATGCTATCTGACGGATTGCGTATAGGGGTAGTACCCCTCACTCCACTGCTTAGGTAAAACTAATAATTGCTTGGGCACAAACGACAACTCTTGGCTTACCTCACGGGTGGGAACTAGTCAATCAAGTAGGGGTCGTTTCCCTTTTTTGCTGGCAGATCCTCTCAATGGGCCAGCTACTTCGGGATTCCTATGATACTCCTCACAATGACTTTTAGGGCCTATGCTCAACTACTTCCCACAGTTAAGCGGATAGGAATTATTCCCAGATCCGAACATGCAACAGATGCGAAAAAAAAAATTGGCAGAAATTCCACCCAACGAGCCCAAGAAAGTGCTCTGATACTGGATGTGAAGAACCTACAACAATTAATCAATGAAAATACACGAGATAGCAGAAATAATAGAACTCGGAATCGCTTTATTGATCGCAGGCCACTTCAAGGGGGCAACCTCATTTGAGCAAGTTCAATACAACTACCTTGACGGTACCTTCATTCGCCTCAACACACACTTATATACTATGTCTATGCCCAATACTATGGGTCAATACCATGGGACATATAATACTACGGGACGACTTACAAAGCATATGCTTCCAATACTATGGGTCAATACCATGGGCTAATACAAACTATGGATCAACAAATACTACAGGATGAATTACAAAGCATATGCGTCCAACAACAATATACTAAGAAAGTAAAGAGAAGGGTTGACACGGGTTCCTAACAGATCATCCTTTTAACCTTGTCAGGTTTATCAAAGAAACATGTAAAAACAAGGTAATGTGCCAATATAGTGTTATTTATTTACAACCCCAAAATTTTAAGCAAACTAAACATAAAGAGGAAAATCATAAAGCTGAAATGAACATTATATACTAGATAGTATCTGATCAAATCAACATTTCAACCTAAAAGATGTGTATTACAATCCAAAAGAAGAGAAAAAATATTTCACAAAGATGGCCAATTTTTTAATGATAACCATTTTTTTTTAAATCTATCGAAACTCTAGTTGAGTGTCGAAGAAGGTAAATAAACTTGAAATTCAAAAATCAAGACACAGTCATATTCTATGAGATGAGCTATAAAAAAAACGTAAAAATTACAAAATCATGACATGCGTAAGAAATGCCGACAAATCTCCTAATCTTAAATTTGACTAGAATATAAGCATACAAAGGATTAAACTTTTAATAAAAGGGTCAAATATGACAAAATTAGAAACAAGAGATGTGAATGTTATATACGTGTCAAAATTATGAAAGAAGCATTATAAGCTCATCCTTAATCTCAAGTTTCAAAAATCTTTGCAAAATCATTCGATTTGTTAAAAATTTCTTCATTCTTTAGGATTCATTTAATTAATCGATGAGAAGTTTGAATAAATCAAATCCCTTTATTTATTACTATTTACAAAAAGAAAAATGAAAATGAAAATTCTAAGTTATACAGTTTTATGAAATTAATTACAGAATGAGTGAGTTGCATTCAAAAGAGTGCAAAATTGTGTATGACTAAAACCTCTTACCATTCATTTTATGTAAACATTCCATGATTAGATCTCAATAATTATTTATTGATAGTAAGAGAAAATAATCAAAATAGATAAAAGGATAACGAGTGCTTCCCTAGATGACAATTCAACATCATCCTGAAATCAACACATCATTTATTAACTGCACAAAAAATGAAGCAACCTACTTGTAGCAAAGGAAAATAAACAAACAAAACCAAATCTAAATCTACCTCTAAACTAAATATGTACATCTATACAATAAAATCAAAGCTAATAAAAAAAATTAAGTAAAATGGAAAATCCAATGAAACCATCGAAGCACTTGTAATCTTGCAAAGATGAAATTTTTTTGAATTACCAACCATAAATGATATGTCAATAAGAGAAAACTAAAAAGAAATCTATCATTCTCACCATTTGAAATTTTATTTACACGTAATGATAACACAAAATTACCAACTTCAGAAATTCTTTTAAGATAAGAATCTTCAATCCATTCTGCAATTCTATCATGGAAATCAGAATGCAAAATATTGCCTAATAACATGAAATCCATATGTGACAAATATATCTTAGGATAATCAACTTGAAGAATCAAATTACTAGCACTAGTCACACTAACAACTCGGAGAATTGGTTTCAAATACAGAGTAGGATCATGAAATGATGTAATATGTGAATGAATCGGTAGTGACCTAATATAGAAAGAAGTAATCTCATTAAAAGTGTCAACAAATAAAGGTGAATCAATTGAAAAAGATGCAAGTTTTTGGTGATCACGAGTTATGGGAAATTCTTCGACAAAGATTTTATTATCACCAATAAAATTAGATCCCTCATACAAGTGATTCTTATTAGAACAAGAATTTTTAGTTTCAACAAAAATCGATTTGTTGATCTCATAAAAACATTGTTGACTATAACTATCTTGCGATGAACCCTCTTTCTCTTCAAAAGATTGCATCGATTGACGATCTAATAATGAAACATTTCCTAATCCCTCAAATTCATGCTTAACAGGTGAATCATCAATGTTATATATCTTGAAAAAAAGTGATTTTGAAGGCATATAGTTAGGTAAATTGGATGGAATATTATGCATATCAAAATCAGAAAATAAATCTGGATAAATAGAAAAGTAAAAATTAGAAGGAAAAAAAGAGTCTCTCAACTTAGAAAGATCATTATCATTTAAATTTCCGAATGATTTCTCCTTTATTACCTGATCATTTTCAATATAATTTGGTGATGTTTTGAGATCAAGATCAATTGATAATCCTTCATGTAAATCAAAATTTTTATTAACATGCACTTGAAAAAGATCAATCTCTTTTCCTGAACAACATCTAGTCGAATAATTAAGATTCATGTCATCTTCTCCAACATGTTCTATTGATGTACCGGAACACATAAAATTATTATTAACATATTTTTGTTCATTGATAATTGGATCGAAAGAAGAATTAGTACAAAAATAAGAAAATGATGAACATATAATTTGCTTTATAATTAATTCATCTTGATCTATTTTCATAATAATAGAATCTAAATATTGTTGTTTGTTAAGATAATCAACTTCCCTATCTGTACAGATAAATTCATCCTTAATATATATAGGTTCAATATTTTGGATATAAAAGAAGTGTGCCTTTCTCTTCAGAGAGGTAATGAAGGAAAATAATAAAGAGAAGAAGAAGACACCTCTTCTACTTGAATATTCTCTCTTTGGGGTTGAGTAGAATTTATAGAAATATCTGAATCAAGGATAGGGAAGGAAGTTTCTTGAAGGCTTAGTAAATGATCTGTTGAAACATCATTTTGACAAGAGTCTTGACTAAGAGGAGCATGAGAGTTCAAAAGGTCAAATTCTGAAGGTAAATCAGC
This sequence comes from Larix kaempferi, assembly GCA_027924585.1. Classification (NCBI taxonomy): domain Eukaryota; kingdom Viridiplantae; phylum Streptophyta; class Pinopsida; order Pinales; family Pinaceae; genus Larix; species Larix kaempferi. The sequence goes on along the minus strand of BSBM01000010.1, from coordinate 10,013,882 downwards.
GATATGAAATTTGCAAATAATATGAGAAAGTCTTACCGAAAATTCTTGTGGAGGCTCACCTTTCTTCCTTCGAAGAGCGTGCAATTCACTACATAATTTATTAGAATCATAATCCTTGAAAGTATCTAGAAAATCATGTACAAATTGAAACCATGTAAAAAATAAATTAGGTGGAAATGTTTCCAACCAGCATTTGATTCATCCTTTGAGAGTAAGGGAAAAGAACCTATATGTAGCACTAAGATCAACAATCTTATATTTGTTACATTTACACAAAAACTTCTTGAGGTGTTTTCTTGCAGATATATCGCCTTCATGATCAAATTCAAGTTTTGACAAGAGGTTAACTGTCTTGTTGAGAATATTAGCTAATGGAAATTTAAAAACCAATTCCCCAACAGAAATTTGGGCATGAGCCATGAATGATAAACAATCAAGATTAATTGACTCTTAAAATGGCTAGCTTTTCATCTAACCAGCCCTTAAGCATATATGTAATGACGAAGAAGAGTAAAAAATATTAAAGCTGAAAAATCAAAGGGCGAGAGGATAAAAGGTTAAAAAACATAAATAATAGAAAATAAAACCACTTTTTTTACCTCAAGCCCTCCTTCTAGCGTCATTTGTTGGCTGGATTTTCTAAATGAGGCCAACTAAGGAGAATCAACCCACACAAGTTGCTTACTATAGCTTCCAATGTGTTTGGATTAGTTGATTCTCGCAGGTTGTGGTCTTGCTACCATCTAAGTTATAACTCTCTTAGGGAGATTTCTAACACTTTAACTTAGAAAAAGTGAATCCTAAAATAATTTATAAAATGTTAAACTAAATCCTAATTAAAATTTGAAACAAATAAATTAAAACTAACTACTTATCTACAAACTATATTAATATATCTACAATAAGATTCCTATCTAAAAGCTGCAAAATGAAATTTAATTGTTTATGTCTAATCTATGTTTTCAAGTCTCAATTTTGGTTTTGTTTGAATCTTTGAATGAGAAATTATTTTAAAATATAAACAATTAACTAAATATATTCCCATTTAACAACCGCTAAATTTTAACTAGGAAATTTAAACTAAAAAGAGAAATCTAAATATAATTTAAACTATTTGAAATATTTGAAATTTTATCGACTAAGTTGACAATCACAATCGGTTGACAATATAAATATATGAAAGTGAATACCTTAATTCAAAGTCAAAATTATAATAACTTTCTGATTCAATAATATTTATATAAAAAAGTAATAAAAAAAAAAATATTTTGTTACTTCAATAATACAAATGCCAAAGAATAATCAACATTTAGCATTTCAAAATCTAAATATAAAAGTGATTATCAAAATATTTGTAAAAATACAAATATATCAATTCATTAGTTAAGAAAAGAAAATGATATCACACAATTAACCTTATCAAGAAAATTTAATAAGATAACATATCTGATATCTGTATTAGACAGAGAAATGAACTAGTGATTAGAGTAATTTTTCTCTAGAATACATACAGATTATATCACAGCATAATCATGCATAAATAAATTGAGAAAATAAAATATGGAAATATATATATATATATATATAATACGTTTCAGAACTGTAAACTTCCCAACGCCTTCACAACTTCTGGAAACGGCCCACAGTTAGAGGTGAAATACCCTATTTGGGAAGTGGGTTTTAAACAGAATCGCCAGATTCTTCACGGTTCGGTGCAAAATGGGGTCCGACTGGTGTTCACCTGTCTACTCCTGGAAATTTCATCTGGCAATTCTCCTTGAAGGCTTGATCCGGTGGCAAAACGTTTGATATTTAATCCTTTCTCAAATGCCATTATCATGTAATCTTTGTAAACGTAAATCCAAAATGAATAAAGTAAACAAATGAATGTTTTTTTCAAATAACAGCTCTATCGTATGTAAACCTTGAAAAAGAAACACTGTAGTATAATATATTTCATCACATGTAAATTTTAAATGTTTACTCTTTTCTAAACATACACATGCCGGCTATTTTAGACAAATGATATTCACTATATAGAAAGTAAAAGATTTTAATTATCACTCATCTCCATTCATATCCGAGTAATGATTTACAAGTTCAAGAGCATAGGGATTAAGTGTAAGTGCACCTTAAATTGATTTGATAAAAGTATCAAATTATTATTAAAATGAAACTTTTAATAATATGAATGTTTAATTTATTTTCAAAAATTTGGGACTTTTGAGATAATGATGTCACCTAAGGTAATATTTTGCTTTTGAATACAACCATAATTATGAACGTGTCTTCTTATAGTAATTCACATGACTCATTCTAAAAAGCTATCACTTATGGAAGCGAGATTTATTTTGAAATGTTAATGTAATCATGTGTGAAAATTTTTAAAACTTTTCAATGTGTGAAGGTAGAAGAGTCAAGCATTATAGTTTCCCTCAAGAAGATAAATATAATTCATACATGGATCTCTATGACCTTAATTGCAATGCCACCTAAGATCATTTTCCATTATAGCTTCTCTCAAGACGATAAATATAATTCATACCTGAATCTCTATGACCTTAACTTCAATGCCACTTAAGATCATTTGCCATGGACCACTTTTGCACAAATATGTTACATTGATATAATAATGGGATAATGGAAATTCAATGCAAGAATATTATATAAAAGAAGATTAAAGTAGCCATTGTAAAGTATGCATTTATGAGGAATGAAATTAATATTTGGAATCGTCAACTTTGTTTATGATACGAGGGATATTAGAAAATTTTAAATAGATTCATATTATCTTTGTTCATATATATATAAATTAAACTTCAAGTTAAATACTATAATTTTGTCAAAACGTAATTTTTTAAAGCTTAGCTTAAAACAAAAAATATAAAGTTATTTTAAATTTCCCAATTATAATTATAACTCAATTATGATTAAGTTGAGTCATAAAGATGGTTTCATATAAAAATATCTTAAAATTTTAATAATTAGGTACTTAGAAACAATGTCTTTATAGTTAATTCCATCAAGAAAATAAATATATTCAATCTTCATGATCAAAATTAAATTTATGTGAAACAATCAAGGGTAAACCATGCTAAAAATATCATATTTTGTCCACATAAGAATCAAGAGACCAATATAGAATGAGCCAACCAAATCATCGAAATTGCATCGCATGAGTGAAATATGAAGCATGCAAAATCCAAAGGATTTCATCAAGGAAAAATTCCATGAAATCACCTACCAAATCCAACAAGATAAAATGAAAGGAAACTAAGTATTTACAAAATTCTAATGGGAGCCCCTTTATTTCGTAAAATTAAGGGGAGTTGTTGGGGTTCCAACAAATGGCGACATGCTGGGTGAACTGGTTATCTCTGTATATTTACCCACAGCTTATATAAAATATAAGAGAAATAATGATAAAGACCTCTTCAAATGTCAAACTCCCAATCACATAACTTAATCTCACCATTGGCTTATAGGGGAAAGATTGAACCAAAACTTTCAAAATCAATCAAACTATCTCGACCATTATCCAAAAGCTTATAAATATAAATGATTATTCTACAAATGTAGGAAGAAAATTTCACAAGGAATCAGTTTATCTTAACCAAAACAAGTCATAGAACATGTAGTATATAGCTATGACCTCAATACCACACGATATACCTTCTAGCCTCACTTAGATTCTTGTATCCCATCCACTAGATATAGATAATTAAAAGTAAAATTTCATTTTTTCTCGGATTTCAAAATAAATAAAGAAATTAACTAAGGACCATTGTCCTAGCATAGTAACTAGATGACGACAATGCCATTCACAAGCACTATTAGAAATTGAGCAGGCTGGCTCATGATGAGACCCCTCGTCTCTTCAAATTTGAAACCAAGAGCCACTACCTTGGCTTGGTGACCGAATATTGGCAATGTCAATCCAATATGACCCATGATCATGAGTAGATCATCTCATAACGAGACCTTTTGTTCCTTGGTTGATCCCTTAGGTTTTATTAATGTTATGTAAAATGAATAATACTAGGGTTATTGTTAATCTCAACAGAGATTACTTAATGGACAGGGAAACAGATCCAAATGGCCCACTAAAGAGCAAAGGATGGCATCAAAAGTCTAAAAATAAATTATGATTCTTAACTTACTTCAATATAGGGAAAAATATTCCTTTGAAAGTAAATGCATCTACATTAGAGCATCATTTTGAAAGATGAATATTCTAGATAATAGTCAGGTAACTGAACCAATCCATCAGTATGGTCCACAATAGATTTTTCAAACCCAGGGCTAATCTTGTCATGGTCAAAATTTCTACAAAAGAAGAGAATATTTGTAAGGATCGTGTGAAGAACCTGCAACAATTAATTAATGAAAATACATGAGATAGCAGAAATAATAGAACTCAGAATCACTTTATTGATCGCAGACCACTTCGAGGGGGAAACCTCCTTTGAGCAAGATCAATACAAATAACTTCACGGTACCTTCATTGGCCTTGACACACACTTATATACTAAGTCTATGCCCAATACTATGGGTCAATACCATGGGACATATAATACTACGGGATGACGTACAAAGCATATGTGTCCAATACTATGGGTCAATACCATGGGCTAATACAAACTATGGATCAACAAATACTATGGGACGACTTACAAAGCATATGCATCCAATAAAAATATACTAATAAAGTAAAGAGAAAGGTTACATGGGTTCCTAACATCCCCTTTCCGTTAGAAAAAGCTTTGTCCTCAAAACTTTAGATGTGGAAATTGATGTAGAATTTGAATGACTGGTTCCTCTGTAGCATCCTCAGGTTGCATTCTGGGCCACTGACGCCTTTTGAGTTTCATGGAGGATTGCTTGGAATGTTGTAGACGAAGAAGAAGCATATCAGTTGTGTGAAAAGTGCGCTTAGAACGGTGTTGCTCGGCTTGTTGTTTCAGTCGAATTCTTGCCATGTGAAGATTTTCCTGCAAAATGAGAAGAATCTTATCGCGGTTTCAAAGAACCAAGTCAACTACATGAACTGGTGAGCTGCTGAGGGTGTGTGGAAGAAGAACTGGCAGTGACTGTCCATAGATTGCTTCATATGGTGTCCTTTTAGATGTGGTATTGTACCACTAGAGCACTTCTAGGAAATCCATAAAATTAGTTGTCCAAATCTGTGTATGGATGGGAAAGGGTCCAAGTAGTCCCGAAAGGAGGGTCGTTTCACCCTTATTGACCTAGCAAGTATCACAGTCATCCACCATCTGTTGAAATGTCATTTTTAGTCCCTGCCAAAAGAAGTTACATTATTCCCGGTCATATGTTTTGAGGAACCCAGAGTACACTGCCGATGAAGAACCATGGAGTTCATAGAAAAGATAGCCCTGTTGAACAGATTACAACCAATTTGGAACAAGCAGAGAAATAGCTGTAAGAGAAACTGGGTCATCAAATGTGTGAGAAGGAGCATCTACCACCAGATTGTCCTTACCCTTCTTGTAAGTGATCACATAGTCTTGACCCATGAGTTGGATAACCCATTTCAGGTGTGTTGGGGAGGAGACTCGTTGTTCTAGGAAATTTTCCAGACTCTGGAGATCAGTCTTGATGCAGAAATAATTCCCTAATAGGGATGGTTGCCACCTCTATACCACATGCAAAATAGCCATCATTTCCTGCTGAGATGTAGATGTGGCTAAATGCCTACCGGAAAGGTGGCTTGAAGGCGACAAGCCCACTAGTTCTGCAAAGACACATGCATATCTATCCAAGGAAGTAGTGGAGACCGTTGATGGGTGCATCTGAATGGGATGGAGCTGAGCGATGACACCATGTGAATTCTTCTTAAGGATATTTTCTAGGCGATGTGAACTGATGATGCGGAGAGACCATAGTTGTAAGCCTGTAAATTTCTGTTGTGTCCCATTGACTGAAAATTGCATCCAAAGTTCAGCAAAATGCCATAAGATGGGGCCAAGTGTGAGTAACCATTGAATGCCCAAAACCACATCACATCCGCCTAAGGACATGGAAAACATGTTAGAGCGCAAGTTATAATCTTCTAGAAATATATGCGCATTGTGACACTTTCCCTTGCAAGGTAAGGCACTCCCATTAGCAACCATGACTTCAAAGTTGGAGCAAGAATGGACAAAACAATCAGCCTATTTGGCGATCTGAGGGTCAATGAAGTTATGAGTGTTACCAGAATTAATCAGTATTGTAAGAGGAAGCTTCTTGAAGTAACCCTGACTCGGATTGTTTGGGGGGTGGTGATTCCGTCTAAAGCATGGAGAGATATCTTTGGGTGGTCTTCTTGAGACGGAGGGTCAATAGGCGGTTCCTAAATGTCGACCTGATCATCCATTGTATATGGAGCTTCTTCACCAATTTCAGAGGCAGGAGGAGAATCCACATCCAAGAGATAGATATTTTGGTGAACACATCAATGTCCCCAAGTGAATTTCTCATCACAATTATAACAAAGCCCTTTCTCTCTATGTGCCTACATCTCAGTTTCAGACAAATGCTTAATAGGAGTTGGGCGAGCAACTGGGGGGATGGGAGGTCATTGAGAACCCATATTTCGGAAGGGAACAAAAGTGGGTTTGGAGTGTTGTTGGGCTGCGATCTTGTCTTCTGCGAAATTTGCCAACCCCAGGGATTCCATCATTGTGTTGGGATATAACATTTTAACCTCTCAGCGGATTTCATCCTTAAGACCACTGATAAAACAACTCCTGTAGAATTCATCAGAAAATCCTTCTGTGTGATTGGCTAGTTTCTCAAATTCTATCTAATACTCTCTCAGAGTGCCAATTTGACGAAGTCATCAAAAGCACTAGGACCAAATCGTTGCAAAAGGAGCTGGCAAAAATCTGACCATTTTGACTCTTCATGAGCCTTGATGTACCAACGGTGCCATTAAAGATCTTCATGTTCCAAATGAAAGGATGCAAGTGGAACTTTGTTGACATCAAAAGTATTATGCAGACTAAAATATTGTTCTGCATGATAGATCCATCCAGTCAAATCAGTACCAATGAAGCAAGGAAAATCAAGCTTCGTACCACGGAAATGGCTGGAAGAAAAGAACCCATTGTCTAATGAATACAAGGACTATCATTTGTTGTTCATGGCTAAATGCTCAATATGGAGGCTGATAAATTTTTCATCCACATCCTGGAGTTTGGTTTGGATGGCTGCAAGTGCTTCCTCCATGGTTTTTTCTCCTGCACAGGTGACAACTATAACCAGGAATTTTTATTTTTTTTTGGGGGGGGGGGATGGGTAGAAAAACACAAACATAAGCTTATTTAGTAAAGGGAAATTTGGATCTGGGAAAAACTCTGATGGGTAATTGGGGTTTGACTAGGTTTTAGACACTTTCGAATGGATAAGGAAGCAGAAAATGAGGATTTCAGAAGCAATGTGAAAGAATGGGAAAATTTGTCAGAGAGGGACAAACAAGTAGAAATAGGGAATGAACATAGTGACAAATTTTGAAGGCGATTGGGTGAAAATCAAAGAAGTTATGGAAAACCGTGAAAATAGACAAATCTGAGATTTCTGGTTTTGGGAAGTGGAATTTGGGATAAGTTCCTCGAGAATGAAATATGCAGAATGTGATTGCAGGGGTGTTAGTGAAGTTTCAGAGGAAACAGAGTTAAAACAAAGGAGACATGGCGAAAAAATAGATTTTTTCTTCAAGAATAGATTTGAAATGGCTTTTAGAATGGATCTGAAACGACTTCGAATGGATCGAAAACGGATTTCAGAATAGATCTGAAATGGTTGGATATGGAATCAATTTTAGAATGGATATGAAACGACTGTATTTGAAACGACTCGGAATGGATCTAAAACGGTTGAATTTGAAACAGCGTGGAAGTGATCGGCAACAGTTCAGCTGAAAATAGATATGGACCCCAAGTATGGTCGACTTCCTAACAGTTCAGGGGTTTCACTTGGCCACCAATGCTGTCTGGCGGCTTGCATATTGGGGCAGTACCGCTCACTCCATGGCTTAGGTAAAACTGATAATCGCTTTGGTACAAACGATAGCTCTTGGTTTACCTCACAGGTGGGAACTAGTCAATCAAGTAGGGGTCATTGCCCTTTTTGCTGGCAGGTCCTCTTAATGAGATAGATAATTCGAGGCTCCTGTGGTACTCCTCACGATGAGTTTTAAGGTTTATGCCCAAGTATTTCCCATAGTTAAGCGGATGGGGATTATTCCTAGATCCGAATGTGTAACAGATGTGAAAAAAAATTGGCAGAAATTCCACCCAACAAGCCCAAGAAAGTGCTCTAATACTAGATGTGAAGAACCTGTAACAATTAATTAATGAAAATACACGACATAGCAGAAATAACAGAACTCAAAATCGCTTTATTGATCATAGGCCACTTCGAGGGGGCAACCTCCTTTGAGAAATATAAATACAAATAACTTCACGATACCTTCATTAGCCTCAACACACACTTATATACTAAGTCTATGCCCACTACTATGGGTCAATACCATGGGACATATAATACTACGGGACGACTAACAAAGCACATGCCTCCAATACTATGAGTCAATACCATGGGCTAATACAAACTATGGATCAACAAATACTACAGGATGACTTACAAAGCATATGTGTCCAACAACAATATACTAACAAAGTAAAGAGAAGGGTTGACAAGGGTTCCTAACAGATCGCCCTTTTAAACTTGTCTGGTTTATAAGAGAAACATGTAAAAACAAGGTAATGTGTCAATATCGTGTTATTTATTTACAACCCCAAAATTTTAAGCAAAATGAACATAAAGAGGAAAATAAAAAAGCTCAAAATATCAAATTAACTACTGAAACAAATCAATCAAACAAATTTTAAAAAGTGCAAAATAAAAATCACTAATTTTAATCAAAACATTCAAAAAATTATATACAAGATAGGATCTGCTCAAATCAACATTTCAACCAAAAATATGTGTATTACAATCCAAAAGAAAAGAAAAATTATTTCACAAAGATGACCAATTTTTGAATGATAACCAATTTTTTTTTAAATATATTGAAACTTTAGTTGACAGTCGAAGAAGGTAAATAAACTCGAAATTCAAAACTCAAGACACGGTCATATTCTTTGAGATGAGATATACAAAATAACGTAAAAATTACAAAATCATGACATGCGTAAAAAATGCCGACAAATCTCCTAATCTTAAATTTGACCAAAATATAAGGATACAAAGTATTAAACTTTTAATAAAAGGGTCAAATATGACAAAAGTAGAAACAAGAGATGTGAATGTTATATACATGTCAAAATTATGAAAGAAGCATTATAAGCTCATCCTTAATCTCAAGTTTTGAAAATCTTTGCAAAATCATTCAACTTGTTAAAATATTCTTCATTCTTTAGGATTCATTTAATTAATCGATGAGAAGTTTGAATAGATCAAATCCTTTTATTCATTACTATTTACAGAAAGAAAAATGAAAAGGAAAATTCTAAGTTATACAATTTTATGAAAATAATTATAGAATTAGTGAGTTGCATTCAAAAGAGTGCAAAATTATGTATGACTAAAACCTCTTACCATTCATTTTATGTAAGCATTCCATCATTAGATATTAATAATTATTTATTGATAGTAAGATAAAATAATCAAAAGAGATAAAAGGATAACGAATACTTCCCTGGATGACAATTCGTCTTCATCCTGAAATCAACACATCATTTATTAATTGCACAAAAAATGAAGCAACCTACTTGTAGCAAAGGAAAATAAACAAACAAAACCAAATTTAAATCTACCTCTAAACTAGATATGTACATATATACAATAAAATCAAAGCTAGTAAAAAAAATTAAGTAAAATGAAAAATCCAATGAAACCATCGAAGCACTTGTAATCCTGCAAAGATGACAAAATTTTGAATTAGCAACCATAAATGATATGTCAATAAGAGAAAATTAAAAATAAATCTATCATTCTCACCATTTGAAATTCTATTTACATGTAATGATAAGACAAAATTACCAACTTCAGAAATTCTTTTAAGATAGGAATCTTCAAGCCATTCTGCAATTCTGTCATGGAAATAAGAATGCAAAATATTACCTAACTACATGAAATCCATATGTGACAAATATATCTTAGGAGAATCAACTTGAAGAATCAAATTACTTGCACTATTCATACTAACAACTCGAAGAGTTGGTTTCAAATACAGAGTAGGATCATGAAATGATGTAATATGTGAATGAATCAGTAGTGGTCCAATATCGAAAGAAGTAATCTCATTAAAAGTGTCAACAACTAAGGGTGAATCAATTGAAAAGGATGCAAGTTTTTGGTGATCACAAGTTATGGGAAATTCTTCAACAAAGATTTTATTATCACCAATAAAATTAGATCCCTCATATAAGTGATTCTTATGAGAACAAGCATTTTTAGTTTCAACAAAAATCGATGTGTTGATCTCATAAAAAATTGGTTGACTATAACTATCTTGCGATGAACCCTCTTTCTCTTCGAAAGATTATATCGGATGGTGATCTAATAATGAAACATGTCCTAATCCCTCAAATTCATGCTTAACAGGTGAATCATCAATGTTATATATCTAAAAAAAAAGTGATTTTGAAGGCATATAGTTAGGTAAATTGGATGGAATCTTATGCATATCAAAATCAGAAAACAAATCAGGATAAATAAAAAAGTAAGAATTAGAAGTAAGGAAAAAAAGAGTCTCTCAACTTAGAAAGATCATTATCATTTAAATTTCCAAATGATTTATATTTTATTGCCTGATCATTTTCAATATAATTGGTGATGTTTTGAGATCAAGATCAATTGATAATCCTTCATGTAAATCAAAACTTTTATTAACATGCTCTTGAAAAAGATCAATCTCTTTTCTTAAACAACATCTAGTCGAATAATTAAGATTCATGTCATCTTCTCCAACATGTTCTATTGATGTACCGGAACACATAAAATTATTATTAACATATTTGTGTTCATTGATGATTGGATCAAAATAAGAATTAGTACAAAAATAAGAAAATGATGAACATATAATTTGCTTTATAATTAATTCATCTTGAGCTATTTTCATAATAATAGAACCAAATATTGTTGTTTGTTAAGATAATCAACTTCCCTATTTGTACAAATAAATTTATCCTTAATATATATAGGTTCAAGATTTTGGATAAAAGAAGTGCGCCTTTCTCTTCTGAGAGGCAATGATGGAAAACAATATAGAGAAGAAAAAGACAGCTCTTCTACTTGAATCTTCTCACCTCGGGGTTGAGTAGAATTTATAGAAATACCTGAATCAATGATAGGGAAAGAAGTTTCTTGAAGGGTTAGTAAATGATCTGTTGAAACATCCTTTTGACAAGAGTCTTGAATAAGAGGAGCATGAGAGTTCAAAAGGTCAAATTCCGAAGTTAAATCAGCGATATGAAATTTGCAAAGAATATGAAAAGTCTTATTGAAAATTCTTGTGAAGGCTCACCTCTTCCTTCGAAGAGACTGCAATTCACTGCATAATTTATTAGAATCATAATCCTTGAAAGTATCTAAAAATTCATTTGCAAATTGAAACCATGTAAAAAATAAATTAGGTGGAAATGTTTTCAACCAGCATTTGATTTATCCTTTGAGAGTAAGGGAAAATAACCTATACGTAGCACTAAGATCAACAATCTTATATTTGTTACATTTACACAAACAATTCTTGAGGTGTTTTCTTCCAGATATATCGCCTTCACCATCAAATTCAAGTTTTGACAAGAGGTTAACTGTCTCATTGGGAATATTAGTTAATGTAAAATTAAAAACCAATTCCCAAAAAGGAATTTGGGCATGAGCCATGAATGATAAACAATCAAGATTAATTGACTCTTAAAATGGCTAGCGTGTCATCTAACGAGCCCTTAAGAATATATATAATGACGAAGAAGAGTAAAAAATATTAAAGCTGAAAAATCAAAGAGCGAGAGGATAAATGGTTAAAAAACATAAATAATAAAAAATAAAACCAGTTGTTTTACCTCAAGCCCTCCTTCTAGTGCCATTTGTTGACCGGATTTTCTGAATGAGACCAACTAAGGAGAATCAACCCACACAAGTCGCTTACTGCAGCTTCCAGTGTGTTTGGATTAGTTGATTCTCGCAGGTTGTGGTCTTGCTACCATCTAAGTTATAACTCTCTTAAGGAGAGTTCAGCTAACACTTTAACTTAGAAAAAAATGAATCCTAAAATAATTTATAAAAAGTTAAACTAAATCCTAATTAAAATTTGAAACAACTAAATTAAAACTAACTAATCTATAAACTATATTAATCTATCTACAATAAGATTCCCATTTAAAAACTGCAAAATGAAATTTAACTATTTATTTCTAATTTATGTTTTCTCTCTTAAGGAGAGTCTCAATTTTGGTTTTGTTTGAATCTTCGAATCAGAAACTATTTAAAAATATAAATAACTAACTAAATATATTCTCTTTTAAGAGCTGCTAAATTTAAACTAGGAAATTTAAGTTAAAAAGAGAAATCTAAATGCAATTTAAAATATTTGAAACTATTTCGACCAAAAGCAAATCTTATCGACTAAGTTGACAATCTGTTGACAATATAAATATCTGAAAGTGAATAACTTATTTCAAAGTCAAAATTATAATAACTTTCCGATTCAATAATATTTTATGATAAAAGAGTAATAAAACAAGAAATTATATGTTTACTCCAATAACACAAATGCCAAAAAAATATCAACATTTAGCATTTTAAAAAATGAATATAAAAATGATTAACTAATTATCAAAATATTTATAAAAATACAAATATATCAATTCGTTAGTTAATAAAAAAAATGATCAAAATTTTTATAAAAATTATCAAAATATTTATAAAAATGACTTATTTATAAAAATTTATTTTTAATCCTTTCTCAAAAGCAATTATCTTGTAATCTGTGTAAACGTAAATCCAAAATCAAATGCAATTATCTTGTAATCTGTGTAAACGTAAATCCAAAATGAATAGAGTAAACAAATGTATGTTTTTTTCAAATAACATCTATCGTATGTAAACCTTCGAAAAAAACAATGTAGTATATATTTCATCACATGTAAGTTTTAAATGTTTACTCCTTTCTAAAAATACACATGACGGCTATTTTAGACAAATGATATTCACGATATAGAAAGTAAAAGATTTTATTTATCAGTCATCTCCGTTCATATCCAAGTAATGATTTACAAGTTTAAGAACATAGGGATTAAGTGTAAGTGCACCTTAAATTGATTTGATAAAAGTATCAAAATATTATTAAAATGAAACTTTTAATAATATCAATGTTTAATTTCTTTTCAAAAATTTGGCACTTTTGAGATAATGTAATCTTTTGCTTTTGAATACAGCCATAATTATGAGCGTGTCTTCTTGTGTCTTCTTATAGTAATTCACATGACTAATTCTAAAAAGCTTATCACTTATGGAAGCAAGATTTATTTTGAAATGTTAGTGTAATCATGTGTGAAAACTTTTAGACTTTTGAATGTGTGAATGTAGAAGAGTCAAGCATTATAGCTTACCTCGAGAAGAAAAATATAATTCATACCTGGATCTCTATGACCTTAACTTCAATGCCATCTAAGATAATTTTCCATTGACCACTTTTGCACAAATATGTTACATTGATATAATAATGGGTTAATGGAAATTCAATGCAAGCATATTATATATAAGAAGATTAAAGTAGCCATTGTAAAGTATTCATTTATGAGGAATGAAATTAATATTTAGAATCATCAACTTTGTTTATGATATGGAGGATATTATAAAATTTTAAATAGATTCATATTCTTTTTGTTCATATATATGAAATATATAAAATAAACTTCAAGTTAAATATCATAATTTTGTTAAAAAGTAATTTTTTTGAAGCTTAGTTTAAAACAAAAAATACAAATCTATTATAAATTTCCCAATTATAATTATAACTCAATTATGATTCAAGTTGAGTCATGAAGATTGTTTCATATAAAAATATCTTAAAATGTTAATAATTGTTAATTTTTCGATAATTTCATTCCATTATCATTAGGATGTCTAAGATAATAACATGTACAGCATATCAATCATAAACACAATCATGCAAGCACACAAGAGACACAAAGTTTCACTGGGAAACCAAGAAGGTGAAAAACCCCGCAACTTCCTCAGAGATAGAATAAACCCCAATACAAGATCACAAGGATCAAACCCAATAAGATGTCTCTAGTAGATGCTCCTCCTCCTCCACATGTGCGCCACTTTCTCTCTTAGCTATGCGAGCTTGAGAATTGAGTGAATGAATAGAATGAGAGACACAACCTCTCTATTTATACACTGACTTGACCTACCAATAATTTATTGGGGCCGACTTGCTACTCAAGTCTAATAACCCATCCACATGACCTAACTAGGGCCGACCCCACACTAGTGGTCTAATAACCCATCAATACAAATGATGACACTTACAATGTAACTTGCAACACTTACAAATACAAATGACGACACTTCCAATCAGAGAAATAATACATCTCTGTTGGATATACAATAAAGTACAAATGTAATACATAGAAGAATATCTTCCGAAGCTACAAATACATCAACACTCCCTCTTAACTAGGAAGGTATTCTGTCGACACATGTCATCAATACATATCGGTGCAAGTCTTCAATTCTGGAGCTGGATCATCATCATTGGATCACGGAGCATCATCATCATCACTACTGCTGTACTTGACATCTCGATCACTGGGCTATCTCCGAATTCTGCTCGTCATAAGAAGTTCTACAGAGCCATCCCTTTTTCATGATGGATGTAGGCACACCACCTATAGATCTTCATCATCATTGGCGATACTGTGGATCCCAAGACTTATTACGTGCATCAACAAAACCTAGCTCAGACTATAAGATCTTTTACATGTTGACTGACACAAAACCTTAAAAGAGTGTCTTGCAACCTGCAAGAACTCTAAAGAGAATCCTAGCTCAGACTATAGGATCTCCAGGACTGATTACATGTGACCCCCCACGACAAAACCTCGAAAGAGTATCCTAGCTCAGACTATAGGATCTCCCAAGATATTTTCTATGTGGTTCGGCAAAACCTTAAAAGAGTGTCTTGCAACCTGCAAGAACTCTAAAGAGAATCCTAGCTCAGACTATAGGATCTCCAAGACTTATTACATGCCTCTCTAGTAGCAAAACCTTGAAAGAGTGTCCTAGCTCAAACTATAGGATTTCCTAGGATCTTTTCTATGCTACATGCACAACCTATCCATGACCACGGAGTATCAACCTGATACTCATCATACATCATCCTAATGTACATGATCATCTTGATCATCATCATAGCATCGTCCTTATGCATATCATCCAGAGTATCATCCTGATACTCATCACACATGATCATCCTGATCATCATCACTACATCGTCATGATGCATGTCATCCAGAGCATCATCCTAATACTCATACATATACATTATCGAACTGATCATACAAAGAATCCACCTTATGCATATACATATACATGATCCAACTGATCATACAAAACATCCACCTGATGCATATACAAAGCAGTAACTGAATAATCATCTTGATGCTCATCACACAGTGCTTACATCCATAGCCATGGGAAGGATCCTCCTCTCACCATGCTTGGAATGGCTCTTGAAAATGTGTCCCATCACTTCTTCCTCGAAGTGTCTTCAATATGAGGGTGAATCCATGAATATCGTTCACCATTTTTGGCGGATAGAATGGAAAAAAAAAATGGACCCTCAATCGAGGTATTTTAGAGCCCTCGGTCGAGATTTTAAAATCTTGATCGAGGGTTTTAAAAGCTCGATCGAGTGTTTTAAAATACCTCGATCGAGGGTTTTAAAAAACCTCGATCGAGGGTTGAAACAAGACCTCGATCTAGCTTTTCAAAAACATAAAAAAGCTCATTTTAGGCCCTCGATTGAGAAAATACCTTGATCGAGGGTTTTAAAATACCTCGATCGAGGTGTTGTTAAACCCTTGATCAAGGTGTTATTAAACCCTCGATTAAGGTATGTTAAAACCCTCGATGGAGGTATTTTAAAACCCTCGATCAAGCAAATAGCTCGATTGAGGGCTTGAAAAATAGGCCGAGAGCCCTTTTCACTACATAATGAATGTTTTGTCTACCTTCCACATAGATAAACCATGTCATTAAATGATCATTAATGAGGGGACTTGATACCATTGGATTCGTTAATGAATCCTTTATCCATATATATAAAATTTATGAATTTTTATGTTCATATGTCTTTTGTTTTTAAATTTCTACTAAAAATTGCCCTAAAAAACCCTGTCGACAACTTCGATTGAGCTCAAAGATAAATCCACAACATTCAAAATACACATCCAAATTTTTTTTTAAAATACACAAGTCCTAGATAAACGCGCCCTCTTCAAAAGTGTATTTTTAGTTTTGCAAATTATGTAAACAATCAAAAGATTCCGTGCATGAACACACATGTGTGCAAAATGTGACTGAAATATTCATTGGTTAGTTTCGAAAAATAATAATAAATATAATTTTTCGAGAAAAAATAAAAGAAAAATATGTAAGCCCTAGTGCATTCTGTCTAGATCATGTTCACATATTTCATTTTTTAAAATTATTATTTTAACGTTAAATTATTGTGCACGAACACAAACTACTTGTTAATTGCTCTTCAAATTTTTAAGTACACACGTTTCATTAAATGAAAATTCGACACAATAAATGACATTGGTATATTTCGAAAAAAATATCATTGGAAAGACAACATAATTCTCTACATTTCGTTTTTCAACCGCATGTCAAAATTCATTTGTAAATTATGAGTTTAGAGGGCTTCAATTTAATACATGGATAAAATTTTCATTTTTCACCGTCATATTTGGCCAAAAAGAGTTACCCATCTTCATGGAATCACCCATGAAGAACACCAAGCCTCTCTCTGAAGTACTCAAACTTCACTCTGGCTAGTGGTTTCGTCAACACATCTGCAACCTGCTCATCCATCGCAAAATACAAGAGCTTCATTGCTCCTCTTTGCACCATATCCCTGATATAGTGATATTTGATCTCAATGTGCTTTGACCTATCATGGAACACTGGGTTCTCAGACAGCTTCACACAACTCTGGTTGTCACAAAACATACCAATAGCATCCAACAACAAATCAAATAACTCAAACAGTAGCTTCCTCAGCCATACTACCTCACAACTAGCCGAACAAGCTGCAACATACTCTGCTTCGGTTGTACTCAGTGCTATGCAGGACTGCTTCCTGCTAAAACAAGAGATCACAATTGATCCCATACTGAAGCAACATCCAGAAGTGCTATTCCTATCTGCAGCACTGCCTACCCAATATGAATCAACATAACCCTACAGGTTAAACTTTTGATTTGCATCATACTTGAGCCCATAATCAACCATACTCTTCAGGTACCTCACAATATGCTTCACAGCAACCAGGTGAACACTTCTCGGATTCTTCAGGAATTGGCTCAATTTGTTCACCGCAAAGAAAATATCTAGTCTTGTGTTCGTCAGGTACATCAAGGACCCAATCATCTAACGATACACAATGACATCAACTAGATCAAATGAAGCATCACATAAAAGCTTCAGGTTTGATGCCATAGGTGTGGCCATGGCCTTGCAGTCCATCATCTCGAACCGCTTCAGGATCTCTAATGCATACTTCCCTTGTCCAAGGAAGATTCCATCTACACTCTGCCACATCTCCATGCCTAGAAAGTAGTGCATCATCCCCAAGTCCTTCATCTCAAACTCGGCAGCAAGCTCCCTCTTCGTGTCGGCAATCAATCTATCCTCACTTGTAACAAACAGGTCATCCACATACAAAAGTAGTATCACTGGATTACCTTCCTCAACCTTGTAGTAAAGGTTGGAATCCACTTTACTCTTGGTAAATCCCAAACTGGATAGGAAACTGTCCATCCTACCATACCAAGTTCTAGGAGCTTGCTTCAAGCCATACAAGGCTTTCTTCAACCTGCACACATATGACTCCCTGTCATGTGTCTCAAAACCAAGTGGTTGCTCCACATACACTTTCTCTTCGACTACACCATTCAAGAAAGTTGTCTTGACACCCATCTGGTGTATCTTCCACTTCATCATTGTAGCTAGAGCAAGCACTGTTTTGATGGAAGTGTATCTAGATACAGAAGCAAAAGTCCCTTCATAATCTATCCCTTCTTTCTGGGAGAAGCCACGAGCTACAAACCTTGCCTTATATTTCTCTATGCCACCATCTGCAACATGCTTGATCTTATAGATCCATTTGGAAGTCATAACATACTTACATCCCAAACATCATTCTTCATGATCAACTAATATTCCTCGACCATGGCATCTATACTGTATCTCATATCCTGGGAACTTCATATTCTTCAATATCTTCAATAGATAGTTTGAACTTCGTTGCTGGAACAAATGTTGTATTCCTTCTTTTGTAGGTGATTGTACACGATCTTTCCTATAAGTCAAATTCAATTGCATGATTTGAAACTTCTCATAGTTTTTATAACAAAATCTTATGCATAAAGACATATGTTATACAGTCATGCAATTATGTTAGCCACTTCTACAATACAACATTTATCCATATCCGTAACTTTCTAGATGCCTTCCATCTCTACCAGAACATTTGTTAAGAGTGTGCACAACTCCCAACATGTTAGCAAAGAGGTTTCATTCTAGATAAGTAGCAATGGAATGTTGTACAGTACGATAGGCCACTTACCCATTACTTGCATATTAGTACTATCTTGTTCATTAATGCATAATGTACATCCTAAATCTAGGAACATAAGTATGTACATGAATGAACAACATCATTTAAGTAATCATATATATAATTCAAATAGTTATCTTTGTTTAGTTGTTGGGTGGACTCCCTCTTGATCTTTGTTTCCTTACAGGAACTATTGGAGTATGCTCCTCTTGATCTTTTCTTCCTGGATTACTTGTCCTTGAACTTATATTCATCCTGGACCACTATGCATGCTTAGGTGTGCACTAGGATTATGATTGTGCCATCCTCAAGATATCATACATAATCATACATCTATTAGTATAATCTTAATACTATCAAAACATTATGATCCTAAATAAACTTAACATGTATGGTCATGATTATTTCACACATAGGTAATTTATCACAAGCATTAGTATTCAAGGTTTTAGGGAAGACTTCTTTTATTCATGCATAATCTTATTTGACCACGGGACTCTTCTAGTTAGTCATATCATCAATCAAAGTAAGAAACATAATATGCATAAATTGTTGATTGCTTAAATTTCCAACTTCAAGAATAATCATTCATACAAAATTATAAGATCCTAATACAAGGTAGTATTCTAACTTGATAAAGGAAAAGATACCCTGTTATCATGTTAGCTAGTTATGTCTAACATATCCGCACAATGTCTTCCTATTCTCTTCAATGACTTGTGCTAGTAACCTACATATCTCATAGGTTAAGCATTGTAGAACCAAATTATACATACCTCGTAAGTAGAGCTTCTATGTGATCCATCTATGGATGAGTCTTTCTCTTCATGTCACCATGGTCTTGATCTAGAACTTGATTTGTACCTTTCATGTTAGAGGATAACATTATCCTCATACAACACCATAGTGCATTAGTACAATCATAAGTGTCATAACCCTAATCAATGAATGTCTTCTATCATGCATTCATGCTTTTACTTGGGTGATAAGACAAGTCTAAAATTAATAAAGATTGTTACTAAACTCAATAACATGAAGACAAGCATATCTTAAACATAGTCATGAACATATTTCAACACATACCTGTAAGTCATACCTGTCAGATTGCTTGTAGTACTTTGTTTTTGTTGTTGTTCCTTCTATTATTATGACAATTCTTCTTGGTATGTGTTGTGAGAGCTTGATCTTCATTCCCCATATTTTCTCCTCGGGCCACAAGCCTAGCTTCTTCTTGTGAACATTCCTCCCATAGTCTACTAAAAGAGATCAGTTTCCTTCTTGCACAGATTCCTTGGATGAAGGATTCCCATGACTTAGATAGGCCATTCAATGTGGACATTACAATTTCACCATTATCTACTACTTCATCCACAACTTCAAGTTGTTCCTTGATTTGAGAGACCTTAGAAAAGTAGGATTGGATGGTCTCTCCATTCTGGATCTTTACCCCTTTCAATTGGTTCCGCGGAGTCATCTCCTGATTTATGTTCTTTCCTTCAAA
Organism: Larix kaempferi; assembly: GCA_027924585.1. Lineage (NCBI taxonomy): Eukaryota > Viridiplantae > Streptophyta > Pinopsida > Pinales > Pinaceae > Larix > Larix kaempferi. Next base: position 9,993,519 of record BSBM01000010.1, on the reverse strand, counting down.
CAACTTGGTCAAGGAATCAAACATCTCCTTAGGTGTATTTAGGGAAGACACATGGGGTATGAGATGGTCTTTGATAGAATCAACAATGATTCTCTTAGCCTTGACCAGGTTCTTCTTATTTAAGGCTTTAGCCTCATCTCCCTTTGGAACTGGAACCTCTTCCTTTATGTAGTTGTCCAACTCATTCTCCTCTAGGCTTAACCCAATCCTATACTTCCAGGATCGGAAGTTATCATCCCCTTCAAGCTTATCCTCAAGCTTGGTGTGGTGAGACATCTTAAAGAGTACTTCAAATGGAAATTCTGACATCTTAAAGAGTACTTCAAATTTTCCATCTTTTTGGTTTGATCTTGGTCTCTAAATTTCAATTTTTCAGAGGAGCATCCAGCCATGGATTTAGATTCCAAAAATTCCAACTTTCTTCGAAACCCTAATTTCCCAGTGACGGGCCAAAGACTGAAAAATGCTCATAATTGAATTTTGGCCCAAAAGAAAGACATTCCCTTGCTAGGAGAGTCAATCTAGCCTTGTGCCTTTGATGATCTGTGGAGAAAACCCAAATATTAAGAATCCCTAGCTTCCGCAGCTGCACAGTGCCTTCTTCTTAGGTTAGCTCTGATACCATGTTAATTTTTTGATAATTTCATTCCATTATCATTAGGATCTCTAAGAGAATAACATTTACAACATATCTATAGCATATCAATCATAAACAAAATCATGCAAGCACACAAGAGACATAGAGTTTCACCGGGGAAAACCAAGAAGGTGAAAAACCCTGCAACTTCCTCAGAGACAGAATAAACCCCAATACAAGATCACAAGGATCAAACCCAATAAGATGTCTCTAGCAGATTCTCCTCCTCCTCCACATGTGCACCACTTTCTCTCTTAGCTATGTGAGCTTGAGAATTGAGTGAATGAATAGAATGAGAGACACAACCTCTCTATTTATACACTGACTTGGCCTGCCAATATGTCACTGGGGCCGACTTTCTACTCAAGTCTAATAACCAATCCACATGACCTAACTAGGGTCGACCCCACACTGGTGGTCTAACAACCCATCAATACAAATGACGACACTTACAATGTAACTTGCGACACTTACAAATACAAATGACGACACTTCCAATCAGAGGAATAATACATCTCTGTTGGATATACAATAAAGTAGAAATGTAATACATAGAAGAATATCTTCCGAAGTTACAAATACATCAACAATAATTAGGTACTTAGAAACAATGCCTCTATAGTTAATTCCATCAAGAGAATAAATATATTCAATCTTCATGATCAAAATTAAATTTACGTGAAACAATCAAGGGTAAACCATGCTAAAAATATCATACTGTGTCCACATAAGAATCAAGAGACCAATATAGAATGAGCCAACCAAATCATCCAAATCGCATCACATGAGTAAAATATCAAGCATGTGAAATCCAAAGGATTTCATCAAGGAAAAATGCCATGAAATCACCTACCAAATCCAGCAAGATAAAATGAAAGGAAACTAAGCATTTACAAAATTCTAATGTGGGCCCCTTTATTTTGTAAAATTAAGGGGAGTTGTTTGGGTGACAACAGGTACTTGGCCAAAACTCCTTGGAAGATGAGTCATGAGGTTTTTTCCCTGTAAAAACCCTATATAGTGATCTCAACGCACCTTGCCTTACAACAGAAAACATATTTCCTTATCGATGCACCTTGCTCCATTACAGAGCACGTCATTGGTGCATGTTTCTAGTATCTAGGGCGCATCGATGTCTATTTAGAGGGAAAAAGAGAAGCTTCGAGAAGTATCTTGAAGGAGGTCCTCATGGAGGCCTATCTCTTCCATATAGGGTGGATCTTACTTGCCTCCCATCTTAGTAGGATCCCACCTCCTCCTTCTCCCCAATCCTCTCCTCTCATCCCCTCCTCATCTATTTTTGCCTATAAATGAAGCTCCTCTTCATGGGATAGGGTGAGTTGAAATGAGGTCAGCCAAATGCTGGATAAATTGAGCCAGGATCCATTCTTCCATGATTGGTAAATTGAGGCAAGGTTCCATTGGAAAGGATCTTCAACACCAAGGCTTCATTGGTTGTAATTCTTTCCTCTATTTTAATTAATACATCAATGTCTGCATTTCCCATAAATGATGTTTAATTTGATTTATAGTTCTCCTTGGTCAATTTATTAGTGGTATCATGTTATCTTGTAGTCTCTTGTCTTTGTCCTTTTGAATCTTTTGCAGGTAATATCTTCATCAACAAGCAGGATTGCAAAAGCTTCAAGCTACGATGATGACCTTTGTAAATAAGGTATGGACTAGACTCTTTGTATTCAATTAATTTGATAGATCTAGGGAAAGGTTTTCATTCTTGGTTTTGTTTGTTCTAGATATGAACCATTTAGACTAGGGAGATTGGTTGGTGTCCACGCCGACGGATTTATCCGTTAACACTACTTGGGGTATCTATATTTCTTCTCATACATTAATCTAGACCAATGGTATTTGTTTAGGAACCACCAACAAAAACCAAGTAGTGTACGATTATATGATTGGGATCTTGGTTGATACAGCTCATGTTTATATTCACCACCTCCAATTCCATGTCAATTCCCAAATTCTCATCATGTATTTCATTAAACTCTTTTGCATTTGTGATCCATGCCTCTTCTGAAATTCCTGCGAGCCTGAAAATTTGATATCATTATATTGATACATATCTTTAGGGGTACTAATGCATTTGTACATCACATTGAAAATGAAATTTTGCATTGGAATTTATTAAATTAATACATTTTACATCACATCAAAATAAAATTTATTGTTTGTCTTATTTAAATGACAAGTTTGCAGAGTTCATATACAAAGAAAAATAAGCATTAAATGAATGAAATAGCATTGCATACACACAAAGTATACAAAGAACCATGGAACCAAAATAAAATTGTGTGTGTGTGTGTGGCGGAGTTTCCTTTGCAGGTGCAGAGAAGAAATATTTGTAGAGTGGCTTCACCATCTACAACTTCTTGAGAGTGTTGTCACCTGGAAGTAGCCTTTGAAACATGTGTTTTAAATCTTTTCCAATTAAGGTGGATTCATCAGGAATGATGGGCATCTTCACTATTTGGACCCACAGTGTTGAAGTTCCCTCCTGGATTTCCATGATGTATGCAACCCATGTATTACCTAGTAGGACCTAATAGTGAAGGACAAAGGACCACAGATGGAGACCAAATTTGACTACATCAGAAATAACCTTATGGGATGATAAAAAATATCAACCCATAGGATATATTAAATAAAGTATACCCCCTACACATATCATTACAAAATTGGGCCCATATCCCATATACACATGTATCCTTCACTCATTTGGATAAGTATCTATAGTTAAGAGCGTTATGTCTCCAGTTGGTAATGTCAGTGCTCACGCTACTCCACATCCTGGTGCAAGGTCCCAGACCACCTATTCAACTATGGCTTCCCATCAAACAAGATTCACACCAAAATCCACTTGATCTATGAAACATGTGGAAATTTGTAGGATGGAAGTCATCTAAATCCACCCATGCATGGTAACTGACCCCCTCAAGCAACATGTCAAATGTGTCAATAGATTTTTAAAAACCTCAAAAATCATGCCCCTTACTAAGGCCATTTCCCTTCCCTCATCATGTTGATAGTTCCATCATCAATCATCCTCGATGATTCCTCTTGTTGTTGCTCTATTTGATGGGAAATATGCCCCTTCTCCTACCAATGAAGTAGCTATCACCATTGTTGATGGTGGTATAGGTCCAATATATGCATAAAAAAACAAATCATATGTTAGTACGTCATATATATCATCGATGAAGCAGGAAAAATCCAAAAATTAATACATGAAAAGCATAAGAATAAAATTTAATCACCAATAATCCCCCACCCATGATTGAGAGGCTAGGGGAAATTTGGTTCTTCCCAAAGTTCCATCCCACGGTATGGATATAGGTCCATCATATTTACTCTCTGTCAAAACGCTACTAGGAACTGCAATGCAAATATCAGCCCCACCTCAAAACCACCTCTCTAGAGCATTAATGATTCCCATAGGTGCATCGTGCGCTCTTGTGTCTCGCACATTGAAATCACCACTCCTATCCTTAGTGTTGAGAAATGCTTGAATAATATGCACATGTGATGATCTTGTACGTGAATTAAACTCACCCCTGGATGAAGCAATGAATCAAATGGTGTTGATGATCAAATATCGTACACATGCGACATTTTGCAATTTACACAATAAAGTGTCATCAACATATAGCATGCATACCACCGAAGACATCCTCAAAAAATACAAGAAGCAACATGAGTCCATAAATGCCCCAAAAATAGTCCAAAATTACAACCGCGCATCCACATGGTGATTAATACACACTATTGCACATGTTAACAGAACTACGACCGTGCGTACAGTGTGAATATTCCGTCGATATCCATGCAACAAACAGAGATGGCAGAATATCAACCACCAGAAATGATTAAAGACTCATGGAAGCTCCATTACCTCCACAAGTTCAAATTTGGCTCCTCACACACTTGCGTTCCTTAAATTGCCAATTTTGTGTACCTTCACTAGTGGAAAAAGTCAAAAGTCCGACAAAACGTTTCAACGATTTTCTAAATTTCATCGTTTCACATACCATCGGAATCGCGACGAAAAGCCCAATTTTCATCGGAATTCCCACATCAGTATTTTTACTTTCCCAATGTTCATCATAGTTGTGACGAAAATTGTTCTTTTCATCGCAGTTCTGATGGTATGTGAAATGACGAAATTCAACAAAACGTTGAAACTTTTCGTCAGACTTTTGACTTTTTACACTAGTGCTTGGAGGTATATCATGAGTTCAAGGATATAGTTATTTTTTGGCCACCTATTGGCCTATAAAAGGAAGCCATGGGCATGTTTATGGCTAAGAGAAACTAAGAGAAAGGTTATGCTCCTGGAATTGTGCTTGACCTCCCTTATAGCTCACCTCTTCCCTCTTGTCTAGCATCTACCAAGCTCCCTTTCCACCTTCCTTTAAGGGGCAAGTGTTCTTCTCATTTTTTCTTCAACCTACTTAGCATCTGGTGTGGACTAGATAGACCCCCCTAAGAGGGGTTGTTTTCCTCCATTGGAACTCACATCTCCTAGGTCTTTTATGTGCTTGATGATTGGGAAATACAAAAGTGGTTTGGCATCTATTGGTTGTTGGAGTTTGCATTCCTACCCATGTGTTCTTTGTTTTGTTTTATTTTCATTTTCTTTGTTTATTTCCTTTTTTATACCTCAAATTCCCTCTTTGAGCACCATTTCACATCTTCATGTCATATCACCATGCAGAACCTAATGGTACTACTTCCAAACAAGTCTTGAGCCTTACTTTTACCTTGTTGCTCCCCTACTTGGCCTTCCTTAGACTCCTTGGAGACAAATCCAACTCATCACAGCCGAATGCCACCTCATTTGAGCACACTTTACCATTATTTATGTGCCCTTCTAGTGGTGCAAGGCATGAAAATTCACCATTTTTGCACCCTGTATGCCTGCAAAGGTGCGGAAATTACAACATTTTTGCGCCTTGCTCAGTGCATGGGGCATGAAAATTCCTTAATTAATCCTTGGCTTGCAAAGTGGATCTTACCTTCGAAGAGATTTTCTTGGGATTGGGATTCCCCTTGAATCCTAACTCATCCTCCCTCTTTGTCTTGGTTCAACCCCTTTATCACCATTTACTCACCTAGATCCACCTTCCTCTCTTAGTAGTTGGCCTCCCAAATCCTATAAGAAGGAGGCCATCCATGAGCTAAGGGGATAACTTTGGAGGAATCAAAACTATGGTTTTGGAGGTTTTGTAGAGATAGCAAGGAGGAAGGCTTGGAAGGAGACATTGGTGCTTGGACATCAAGGGTAATATTGTATTCATATTCTTGAGATACCTTTAATAAAACTTGGATTATTCTCCCATGTTATGTTTCTTAATATTTGGATTCATGATATGTTCCATTAGGATTTAGATCTTAATCATTGTATTTGGTACTTGGAGATATCGTGTTTTGTCTTGCTTAAACAGGTTCACATCTTGGACATCAAGCCTGTAACTGAAGCTAGTAAAACCGGTTGATCTAAGGTAAGTCTCACCTTCTCTTCTCTCTCAGTACTTTGATATTTATACTTTGAATTAGATCTAGGAGTTTAAGGTCCCACTTGTTACTTCAATGTCTTATATTAGAATTGTTTGAATCTAGTTTAATCTCTGAGTAGTTTTAACTATCTGTAGGATAAATTTGCTAGAACAAAAATTGGTAACTCCGTTGGGGAACTTCCAGTTTTCATTTGGTTCTTAAATCTTTGTTTTTTACCCATTTGATCCATTATCTCTGCATTCTATCAGTCCTTGACCTTTTTTTATTAGTTTGATACTTAGCATTGAGTTCTTTAGGTCTGTAAACTTGAGAAAACCATAAAAAAAATTATCAGACTTTCTCCCTTATCTCCCTATAGGGAAATTTTGCACCCCCCATACACAACAAAGTGAAAATATCCAGATTTATGCGCCCCAGCAGTATAGTAGAGCGCAAAAATTCCTAAATTTCGTGCCTGGGTAGTCTTTAAGGGAGCGAAAATTCCATGTGTGGCATTAAAACAAAATTGGTATTTTGCTTGGTTGATTTTGGTTTCTGATTTTTCGCTTGAGCTCATCTCTCTGATTCTGATAAGACCTATGTGATCCTAGTTTGACTTCTACACTTCTTGGATTTTCTTTTGAACCCTTATCGGGCTTGGTTTTCTTGATTTATTTGTGGTTTGTATTTTTTAGTTAAGGTGACAAGATTAAATATTTTTTGCTTGGATTATTTGTTTCTTTGTTCCAAAAGTGATCATTTTTGTAAATTCAAGGAAAAAAATTTATGCACTTGTTTGTATCCTTGAAAGAAGTTTGTTGGAAATTTCATTGCTTGGAAAAATATCTTTGCACTTTTAATTCTTTGAATTGGCTTTGAAACTTTTTCAAGATCTATTTTTTCCTCTTCACTTAAAAGATCAAGTTATTTTTGCAATCATAAGACATTTTTTCCATTGACTTTTCATGCTTTACACTCGTCTGAAGTAGAAAAGAAAACAAAGAATTTGCTTTTCGATTAGTTTTTGGATTGTTTCATTGTGAAATAGTAGATTTTTTTTTGGTTTGGCATATAAGAGGAAAAAGTAAAAAGTGAGTGGTTTTTATTTTTTTTAGAAGATGTGTTTATGCTTTTTAGATTTTTGGGAACAAAAGAACTTTCTTCTTTCCATATCTAGAAATTCATTCAAAAGAAAGAGTTGTATTGATTCATTCTAGATGAATGATTTGAGTCAAGTCTTAACACCATCAAGTTGCACTTTTGTCACCTCTTGAGTAAAAAAAATCCCTTAAAATCAATTCCCTAGCTAAACACACATTAACCTCATTGGAGGAAATAAAACAATTGTGTAGTTAGGTAGGACATCGGGGATAGGAATCCAAATAATTCCTTTCTATCACTTTACATTTGATATATAGTTGTTTTCCTTTAGGGTGCTCAAATCCTCTTGTACTTTTTGACACGGTTATACACCAATTTATTGGGAGGGCCTCTTGTTCCACGAGGGTAAGCAGTGAGGACTAGTTCTGAATGGACTTTGTGGAATACCGCACTCCATTTAGCACCTAAGGACATCAATCCATTGGCTTCCTTGTAGTTCTGGCCTCCATACCTGTTGTACGAGGGCTCAAAGGAAGAAGCTCTAGTAAACCTTATCACACGTGTCATGAACGAGGTATCTTAGTGACCTTCCTTCTAGGGATATTTTACCTAGGATCCCTTTCAGTAGAGGGATATCCTCTCAACTTTTGGTCTTGCACTTCGTATTGTTTGAATTATATTTCATCACCTTATGAAGGATATGATCTATCATGGTCTCCAGACCTTGGATAGGAGGATTTCCTGCTATTGTGCCTTATAGAGAGCCATTTATTTTTAGTGATTCTTGTTGGCTTTCTAGATTTTTTGTTGTAGCTCGGTTACTGTGACATAGGTCTGAGTGTATTTTTTTTAGCTTTGTTTAGTCTGTGCGTCTCTTCTTTTCCTAGCTCCCCTTTTGCACAATCGGTTGCTTCAGGGTTTTTTAGTTCATTTTCAACGAGACTTCCCCAAGAAAATCTAGTCTTGTTCCATGGCAGACCAAAGGAAATCACGAAGACAACAAGGGAAGAGTCTTGAACCCATGCCCATAACTAGTCACATGCCACCTTCATGCATACCCACCCCCCCCTACTAGAATACCAGTTGCTCGGGGGACTATCCCACAATCACTCAGTATGACACCACCAGTTTCTATGGTACCCCAAACTCATAGCACAGTTCTAGAAACTAGTGCAGTACCAGAATCCACTATAGTACCAGAAGTTAGCACGATAGTGGAAACCACTTTTGCACCTGAGGTTAGTTTCCCACCTCAAGCTGACGTTGTTATGGAATTTGTTATCATTCTGAAAGTTAGCACCACTCCGGTTATGCCATCACAATTCTATATCCACAAAGGATATGTCGAGGTTATCAAGGAATTTGATCCTTTCCCCTCTATGACGATCCAGTTCATTACGAACTTTAACCAACCTCTTATACAATTGGTAACCACACCTATCATACCTTCTTATCCGGTTATGCATAGCTACGAATTTGGATCTTCCAGCAATAGAAAATTCAGAATGCCTTCCCTCGACCTCCCTTCGGGCCATGACATCATGGCATCCATATGAGCAGAAATGGTTAGTTTATCCCAAGAATGTGTGGCAAAAAAAAAAATTAGATGTGAAGCTGCACAAATAATGGCTTCAAACTCATAATTCCCACCAATATCCATTTCTCAAGTGGTCAATCCTCCTGATTCCAGAGCCCTCCAATCCACTTCCTATGATACTACCTATGGCACATCGTTCGTAGGTCAATCTGTACCCATAGACTAGATCTATTCTAAACCTTCCCCCGATTATTCAGGGACGGAAAACATCTTCGATCCATATTCATCATTATGGAACATGACTCTGGGCCAATCCCTCAACGATTTCCTTACTTTTTCAATACCCATGCAATTGACTCCAGAAACGCCCCTCCAACCTTTCCCTCATCTATTACCAAATGAAATATTTGGTTCTTCTACAGGGAACATTCCTACTCAAGGGACAAACTATACTTTCCCATCACTACCCTTATCATCTGGAATTAGTGCACAACCTTCTTCACAAATCAATACCAATAATGAATCCATCCAGCCTGCACAACCAATCTCTTCAGATGTTTCCATTGGAAGGCCACCTATTCCTACTGTTTGAGCACCTGTTGTGACTGGAGGTCAATCTTTAGACAAAATCTATACTATCTCTGGAGGAAAACCATTCATTGGTTCCCCAAGCCGAACTAATAACCAACTTCCTCTGCCAAGACCATCCACCCTGTGGGGATCACAAAACTAACTTTTTGGAGTACAACCATTTGTTGGGTCCCCAAGTGGAACCAATAACCAACCTCCTCCATCATCATCATCTGCTTCGTGTAGACCTTGAACACAACCTAGTGGAGTAAGACCCTTTGTTAGTACCCCAAGCGAGACCAACAATCAATTTCCTTTATTAGGACCACTTCCTTCTTGGGGGCCATAAATCCCACCTACCCAGGAGAAACATACATTTGGAAACTAGAATCCGGCCAGGGGGCACACAAATCAACATCAATCCTCCCCCCCCCCCTAATATGAAATCTGGAGTAACTTATCTCAGTGTCTCAAATAATCAATGGATCCCACCCCCTCAAACCCCATCTCTTAATCAGGGCAGAACAAACAATCCATGGGCTCCACCCTTTCAGACACCTCCCCCTACTGAAGTTTTTTGAAATACACCCAATCAAGGATTTGGGAGCTCTACATGGGTCCCACAACCCCACGTATCTACAACGTTCAACCCCACCCAGTAGTATCCTCAACAACTAGTTTACAATTCAATTATGAATCAATTGGTCAATCCTATCATTCCCAACCAACAATGGGTTAACCAGATGGTCCCCAATTCACAGAAATTCCAACAGTACCCTGTGGGTAACATGTATAGGTATAATATGAAACAATATGCAGTGCAAGGCCTGACAAGCATCCTGGCATCCCATCAATATTATTCCTTCCCGCAACCTAATAGACAAATTCCATTCTTCGAAACATTGGACCTACCCAATTTGTTGAGATTAATAAATGATCCCATTTGGCATGAACCACATTGGCCACCTATTCCTTCCAAACTACCATCAGATATTCCAAAATTCGATGCTAAACTCGGGGAAGACCCAAAACATCACGTCATGACATTTCAACTTTGGTGTTCTTCCAACTCACTGATGGATGACTCCATACGATTGAGGCTCTTCCAACATACACTCATCGGAATGGAAACAAAATGGTATATCGAGCTGCCACAACACGTATTAGGATATTTCAACACCCTTTCAATGAATTTTTTTACACATTTCCAGCTTCCCATTCGATATGAGAATGGAATGGACCTCTTAACTTCATTGTGGAAATCTACTGCCACTCACATATCCGATCATATTCATGAGTGGAGAAGATGCCAAAAATTAATTAAGGCTCCTATCCCAGACCAATTATTGGTTGATTGGTTCACAAATTTATTACTTCCACCTATTTCTAGGGATGTTGCAATGGGCGGGGATGTTACAGAAGAATAGGCAATTTCTCGTGATTAGTATTTGGATTTGGTTTACTCCCAATCTAGGACTTTATACAAAATGATTCCCCACACCCCTCGCCCTACTGGCGATCCATCTAGGCCCGCTTCTGAACCTCCTATCGATGTTGTAATTGGTTCCGTGAAGGCCCAACCTGCAAACAAATCTAGTGGACACCAAAAAATCGCTGTTCCACCTCAAACCCAGCTTGCATCCAAAAAATCTACTTATCTTGCTGAGACCCATGAGGTGGACGCTGTTCAATCCTCGCCACAACAATCTGGAGGGAAAGATAAGAATAATAAAGGGAAACCCAAAAAATATTATTCTCAATAGGAAAATCCCAAACCAAAACAAACCAATGCTGATAAAAAACCTAAACTGAAAGCTAATTTCCCCTGCCTTATATGTCAGGAAGACAACTATACAAAAATGTGTCCTTATAAAGAGGAAGTTAATGAATTTGTCAAAATATATTCCCGCCCGACAATCTTAACTGACCCTTTCCCACACCAACAACAACAAATGGTTTCACACAACTCCCTGCAAGGGAGAAACCAAAATGATAACACTCAACCAGAGAGATCCTCAAATCGTGACATCCTTATGATGAGTAATGAAATTGTACATATATCCACTCGATCAAATACATATGACTGTGTTCCCACTTCAAACAAGAATTGGAATTCCAAAGATAAAAATACCTTGGAAGATATTCCTTCTACTCCTCCTCTTATAGGTTCTCTTCATATCAAGAGACCTCCTACTGACACTGTGTTGCACCCATCAAAGGCCACAATTCGAAAAGTGACATTCAATCCAAACGTGCGAGCTGCCCAAAATTACAATATTGTTGAGGACTTAGCTCAAGCACCCTATGCAATGTCCACTCTGGAAGTTCTACAACACTATCCTACTTAGCGTAGAACCTTATTGTCAGCACTCGGAATTTTTTATCTAGAATCTTCCAACAAAATTACGTTCAATTTGGAATATTTTAAGCCGAGACTATCTCATCAATTGGATTTTCATATTCATACTAAGATTTTTGGAAACAACATCCATCGTACCATTTTGGAGGAAGGTGCTTCCACCTCTATCATGTGTTTGTCTTCTTGGAGAGATATCAACTCTCCAGAGGTAACTCGGTCTCCCACTACTTTAAAATATTTTGATGGTCGTGGTTTTCAACCTTATAGACTCATCCCATCACTCGCCATAGAACTAGGGAGGGAAACCGTCTCTATCCATATCAAAATCATAGATGCTCCTTTGGATTACAACATCTTACTTGGCCACAATTGGTTTTATGCCATGACTGCCGTAGCATCTTCCATTTTCCATTTGGTCCAATTAAATCATCAAGGGAAAATTGTCACCATTGATCAGTTATATTTTTTCACTTCAGATGTTCACTCCAACACCACCAACAATGTCCCATTGTTGACACAATCTCAGCATCATTATGGAGACATTGGTTTTGTTTTGCTAAAAGATTCCTCCATCATTGGATTATTTCCAGAGCTCCCACCCCCGATATTTTCAATCAACATGATCTCTTCGAGTACTTTCCAACCTCATGAATCTAATGATTCTTGGGTTATACCAATTCCTGCTAAGTGCGAAACCATCGATGATTGCATGTCTTTGAACCACAACCAAGAAACATACCACGCGATTCAATCCACTTCCGATTGGATTGTCATGATCGACCACCATACGAGGGAACCTCTCCCATCTCGGATCCATTTATCATTTCCCTCTACTAACTCCCATTCATAGACTTTTCCTTCCGACGAGTCTATTATGGAGATCATGAGCATTGATGAGCCATCATGGGAAGATCACCATCATTGGTCATCTTTCCCTACAATCCATGCCGTACAACCTGATACAAAACCCAATGTTTCACCAGATATTTTCCAAACTAAGATTCCCATCCCTATACACGATGTGTTTTCCGAGGGAAATATAGAAAACATCATGGAAACCATTCCAATTGACATCTCCATGAAACCTTGTATCGTGGAACAAATCCATTTAGGAAAATCTGTACACCTACTGATGCGGAATTTTATACTTCCTTATTTAAGGAGTTCCGCGATGTTTTTTCCTAGAGTTATGAATACATCCCAAGGATAGACCCCTCTATAGTGGTTCATGAAATTCAATTTTATCCTAGTGCATGACTCGTTTGGAAAAAACTTCGACCTATCCATCCCTGCAAAACTGTCGCCATTAAAGTGGAAGTTGAAAAACTTATTTGTGTTGGTTTCATTTATCATGTCCCATTGACAGATTGGGTGTCCAATATTGTTCATGTAGCTAAGAAACAACATCCAATTAGATTTTTCATCGATTATAGAGATTTGAACAAATCTTGTCCCAAAGACAACTATCCAAATCCCTTTATTGAACAGATTATCGATAACTGTGCCGAGAGCGTCATCTTTTCATTTATGGATGGCTTCCCCAGCTACAATAAGATTGAGATACTCCCATCAGACGAGCACAAGACTGCTTTTATATTCCCATGGGGGTCCTTTTCATATTACAAATTACCCTTTGGTCTCAAGAACACTAGGGCCACTTTTCAATGGGCCATGTCATTCACATTTCACGATATAAAGCATGTTGTGGAACCTTATCTAGATGGCCTACCCACTCACTTCGATACACAAGAGGACCACCTAGATCATCTAAGTGCCATATTCTCACAATGCCACCACTACAACATCCGATTGAATCCACACAAATGTGTATTTTGTGTTGAAGCTAGTAGATTGTTAGGATTCATAATCTCTAAGGACTGCATTCACCTAGACCCATCCAAGGTGGAGGCTATTTTAGCCTTACCTTCCCCATCCAGCATTCCAAAACTCCAAAGTTTGAAAGGGCATGCGAACATTTTACGTCGCTTCGTATGTAATTTTCTGAGAGCAATAGGGGCTACATGAGGCTTCTTAAGAAAGAAGTTCCTTTCATTTTGGATGATGAAGCCCAACAATCTTTTGACAACTTGAAAAAGGCCCTTACCAATGTTCCCGTGTTACAACCCCCAATTATACACAGGACTACATTCTATATCTTGCTGCCTCTAATACCACCATTGGCATGGTGCTCATACAAGAATATAACAGTGGTCAGGAACATGTGGTATACTATCTCAACAAGAGTCTCATTGACTATGAGACACGTTACTCGAATGTGGAGAAATTGGGTTTGGCCACATTTTTTGCGGTCCAGATATTTCGTCACTACATTTTACTTCAAAAAACCTTCGTTATCTCTCACTTAAATCCAATGTAATATATCCTAACTCACCAAGTGCTAGGGGGAAAATACTCCTATTGGATTGTAGTTCTCCAGAAACTCAATTTGGATTTTTTCAAAGCGAAATCCAAAAAATACTTGGTCTTTCCTGAGCTTATTTTTGCATTTCCCCATTCCAATGACCAATCTGAGCCCATTGATTCTCTGCCAAATGAATCTTTGTTCCCCATTGGCAGGACTGATCTCTGGTATGGAGAAATTATCTTATATCTCCAAACCCAATGTTTTTGGCCAGATCTCAACCATGATGAACGTCGCCACATAAGACACTATGCTAAATAGTATCTTATCGTTAGCGATACTTTGTACCGTTGTGGTATTGATTTTGTGTTACGTCGTTCTCTAACTCTTGACAAAGTCGAACACGTCCTCAATGACTGCCACTCTGGAACATGTGGTGGTCATCTTTCTGGGATGGCTACAACCCATTAAATTTTACGCGTGCCCTACTTTTCGCCTTCCATTGTCAATGTTTGTTTTGAAGAGGTCAATAAGTGCCCCCCATGTCAATTATTCCATTCCAAGCATCGTTCACACCTAGCTCTACTCCATCTTGTCATTTTCCATCAGCACCTTTACAAAATGGGGTATTGATTTCATGCAATGTAATCCCACTTCAGCTGAGGGGAATAGTTATGTCATCATCAATGTCGATTACTTTACTAAATGGGTTGAATCGATGCCTATATATGCAAAAGAAGGAAATACATCAGCATTATTCATATTCAATCATATCATCATCGGGTTCACGGTTCCACAAGGCATCGTAACTGACCATGGTTCCCACTTTAGGAATCATATGATGGATGAACTAAGTTCCAAACTCAGTTTTCGTCATGAAAAATCAATCTGTTACTACCCCCAGGAAAACAGTCAAGTAGAAGAAATCAATAAAGTCCTACAATGGATGATCCAACGCATGGTGGGTACCCAAAAGTCAAAATGGCACTTAGCTTTATTCTCAGCCCTTTGGGCCTACAGGACTTCGGTAAAAAATGTGACCAGGTTTACACCATTTCAACTGGTCTATGGCCTGGAATCAATCCTTCTGATTGAATGTGAGATATCATCCCTCAAGCTAGCTGTATAACTCTTACCCAACACCACCACTGAAGAAGACCGATTTCTATACCTACCTAGGCTAGATGAAACTCGCTGAGACGCCGCACTCGCCAATGAGGCTCATAAAAAGAGTGTTAAGGCTCAATATGACAAATCCGTTCAACCTCGTGTTTTCAACGAAGGTGATTTAGTCTTAACCTACTACCAAATGCATAATACGCTAGGTAAAGGCAAATTAGAATCCATGTGGTATGGTCCCTGCATTATTAAACGAGTGTTAGAGAAGGGAGATTACGAGCTTGTAGACTATGATGGTATATCTTTGGGAGATCTCCGTAATGGGATTTACCTAAAGAGATTTTATGCGTAGGATCAACCTACATTAAACACTTTGTATATAATGTATTTAGTGTAATTTTGGTTCATTTTTTGTGTGTTAGGGATCTATCTCGTACACAATCATTTATCTAGACTTGTGATTTTATGTGCAGATGTCGGCGTACTTTGGATTTGTGGATGGTGCTAGTCGACATACCTAGAAACTTGCTTTTACAGCATGGGTACTTTATTCCCCTTCCGGCGAGTTGATATCCTCAAGTGGAATCTGCTTAGGCCCCACAACAAATAAGATTGCGGAGTATAATATAGTCATCGGACTTCTGACTGAAGTTTCTTCTCTTGGAATCCATTACTTTATAGTCTACCTAGACTCTCAGCTTATGGTATCTTAGCTAAATTGCGTCTACACCATCTGTGATCCTACACTACTTCATTTATATAGAAGGGTACGCCTCCTTGAACGATCATTTGATTACATTTTATATCAATATGTACCAAGGGAATTCAACACGATGGTTGATTCATTAGCTAACTATATGTTGGATTGGCATCTATCCCACACATAATCAATACATCATAAAAGAACACATGTAAAAATGTAACATACAAGTCATCATAGGTAAACAGTAGAGATAGATCCATATGTATATCATGTAAAAGTTTTTTTTGCCACATAATAGTATAATGTGTCGAAAGTCAAAAATTGGGGTCATAGCCCATACAAAAATTGGCTCTCTGGCCTACATATCATATACATGCCGCTAACAAAACTATTGCTAGAAACTAGTCACGAGGTGCACGGTGCTCATGATATCACACCACTTCCCTAGCAACACGACGGATCAACCTGCCAATCTGCTCTGGAACACCCACAGTGTTCTTTTGGAGATTATATGGGACCTCGGGCATCCTCATCATAGGAATTCCCATGGTCAGTCATTCTACGTTCCGCTCCACATCGCGGAACCTTCCTACCTCATCCTCCTCAGCTTGGTACTTTTCCCCTCATTGTCATAGTGGAGAGGACTCTGCTAGCCTCACTAGTCCTCAATCTGCAGCATTATACACATATATTAGATTTTTTACACATTATAAAAAAAATAAAAATGACAAACTTAAAAAATTAAAAAACAAGTTTGAAGGTCATATACCTGACTCATCCCAGTCATCATCCTTAGGTAAGGCTAGATCAATATCGCCAAAGAAGTCTACCCCAGCATAGGGATAGTCCTCTATGATCATGATCTTCTCCTCAAGCCAAGAGAAGAAGTCCTCACCAAATGCTAGGACTTGCAACCCACCAAGCCCCCCAGCATGGTCACTCCATCTCCCCATCCATAGATCGGATGCATGCGGATGAGGCCTCTCTATCTGAGGATGTGGTAGAGGCACCATCTCTAAAAAGAAGGTGACCAAGATACTCCCGTACCCAAACTAGTTGATACTCCCATTGCTGCATTTAGTTACCTAATCTTTGATATTGATCAAGACCCCTTCACACCAATTCAACAACTTGGGTTCCATGCACTCCACGACATAAGTCATCTGATATTTGGTTGCATGGTGAGCCCCCACACTTCCCTCCACTCGAGAAGTACTATGCAGGATCGTCCTCAAGGGAATATCTATCAAATCAGTGATGAGCACATTCCCTCTTTTCTTGCAGGATCCTTTCCTACTATACTGAGCAATATAGGTATCTGTAGTCTCTTCAATATCTCGATTCCGTGATAAATTGACTCATTCCCCTCTCTTGGAGAGACCGATCAAAAAGTAGATATCTTCGAGTTCTATCTCTAGGATGTGATCTCCTATGTATAAAGCTTGTATATCAATGTCCCACACTTGGATGATGTGGTTTAGTAATTTTCCTTTCTTCCGGATGCCTTTGGTTTTGAAAAAATTTAGTAGACCACACTCTCTTAGTGCGTATAGAGTGTCATCATCATTTAGGGAATCCCTATCCTATCCTTTGTGTTCTCTTTCCTTCCAGTCAACCATCTTTGCTTTAACCACTTGGAATCTCCTACAACACCAAGGGAGCCTCCAGTCAAAAGATGAAAACCAATTCTTATGCTAAGAGATAGGAGCAAGCATTTTACTTTCCAATACAGCGTATTTTCATGCCCTGGGAAGTGTAGGAAGCACAAAAACTAATAATTTTTGCACCCTTGACAATGCCCATAGCTCGAAATTCTAGGAATTTTTGTGCCTCTCAACATAGAGAGGGCACGAAAATTTATGGGTGCAAGTTTCGATTCCCTAAGGGCCTTGCAAATCCACAAACTAGCATGAAAACAAACACTTAATGAATGCAAAGAAATAGAAGGATGAGAGGACTTACCTGCTTTAGACGGTGGTTGAAATATTAGTGCCTTGGATCTCCCAATATCTTCAATTGAATTTTTTCTCCCAACCAAGCTAAAAATACTCCTTGAGTGAAAATGACCAAGTTACAATGGGTAATTCTCCATTTTACCATCTTTTGTATATTTCATTTAGTCATTTTTACCTATTTTTACATTAAAAACTTTTGTTGAGAGTTTATTCTTCACATTTATTATGACCTAATGTCTTTTTCTAGGGTTTTGACCACTTTTGGCAGGTTCATTCAAGTTGTTCACATTGGTGGAGTTGTGTATTTGACCTTCTTTCGAGCTTACTTTCTCTCTTTCATGCTCTGGATTTGAACTATGAAAGAGATTCCAAGCGCTTTTCACACTTGAGTCATGCTTGTTAAACCCAAGCAAAACAGTGTCGAGCTTAGTCTGCTTTACTTGTGCTTATAAAACAATGAGCAAAGTATCAACATAGTATTTTTTGCTTAGTCTGCTTTACTTGTGCTTATAAAACAATGAGCAAAGTATCAACATAGTATTTTTTTCTCCCTTTTTCGGACTAAGGTGATTAACTCATGAAAATGAAACCATTGGAGTTCTCTTTAAGCTCTTTTCGGACTCCCTCGCTAAGAAAACATTGCCATGTGCACTTGTCTCTTTCACACTTGTAAAAGTATTTGAAAGGTCGTCTAGTCGGTGGTAGGCTATCTCTTTTTCAGACCGCTTAGACTATTTCTAAGAAAGGTATACCTTAGTCAATTTATGACTATGAGAGTTCTTTTGAATATTATTTTATACTTTTTTGGGTCCAGGGAATAATTTTTACAAACAAGTCAAACTTTGGAGTCTTCTTTAGATTATTTCACACTCTCTAAACATAAAAAATCGTCGATTTTTCCTTCTTTGGACTCGTGAAATTAAATATCAAAGGATCCTTATGGACTCAAACCTCTCCTTCCTTGGGTTCTTGAAATGTACAAGGTTGGAATCACTTAAAAGTGAGCTATATCGAGCATCTGTTATCTTCCTTAAGCTCATTAAAAAACAAAGGGGTACTCATTAACCATGATGGGGGGAAATGGGGGAATAAGCCGAGTCTATCTTTTGGCAGCTTATGAGTCATTTCCTTTGAACATGGAATGCATCCACACCTTGTCTTCTTTGGGTATTCAGTCTATATTTGAGTCATAACTACAATCATGAGTCATCTTTTACTTAACCTCTTCATTTTGAGTCAGCTCACCTTGTGGTTGTTTCTACTGTTAATCCCTGCAGCCAAGCCATATCTCATGTCGTTATATGTTAAAAGGATCAGTGTTAACCTGATTCAATTGTCTACAATATTTTTAGCCTTTGCTTTTGTTTCAGTCCATAATCATTCAATCCATTACTCCACACCACTTTCCTCTATTGGTTTTGTGTCGATGATGGGGGATTCATGATGGCCCTCCTTCAATGAGTCTATTCCTGTCGACATAAACTCACTATCCAAGAATTAGGCTAAGGAACCATTCGTAGTACCTTGGTACCTGCATACCTCAATGGCAGGTTTCCTCGTACTCAATAGTAGGTTCTCATTATTGACTTGTGATCAAATAATCCCTCGAATGTTCAACTTCAAAACTCTTTATTCACATTCGTTGGGCTGTAATAGAGATACCTTGGGGATCATTGTCATCATTGGTGATTACCCTCGTACTTGTTAACAAATCACATCATTTGTTGGTAATCAAGTAGTCTCTTCCATGTTCGACTTTGACACCTTGTAATCACATGGTCAGATTCGTATCGCTCCGGGATCGGGTAGAATACCCTCAATGGTTCTGATATTTCTTGTACATCCAGGCTGTGATGGCAATTGTTGAGTAGGTCTCCACATAGACATCATGTTGTTGACCTCATTAACACAGATCCATTATTGTATTGGTTAGGGTTGTGTCGTTATCTTGTCATGGATCTATGCTTTCTCTTAGTATCCATGATTAGTATTCAGTCTGTATCATGTCAATTCTATCATGGATCTGCAATGTATTGGTCGGAAGCAATGCTTTGATTCTAGTTGTTTCGATCATGGGTATGCCCACCTCGGAGTTATGTGACATATTGTTGATGTTTCCTTGCAGCTCCTTTCCCACCTCTTTTCATTTACATCTGGGGACTCATTTATTTGTAAAGTGTTTCGGCCATCAGTTTCCTTCTGAACTCACACTTTAGGGGGCATCTGTTATACCTCAAAGTCCCACTTTGAGCACCATTTCATGTCTTCATGTCATATCAACATGCATAATCTAATAGTACTACTTCCTAACAAGTGTTGAGCCTTACTTTTACCTTGTTGGTACCCTCCTTGGCCTTCCTTGGAGACCTTGGAGACACATCCAACTCATCACAGTCGAATTCTACCTCATTGAGCCAAATGCCACCTCATTTGATCACACTTTAGCATTATTTTCATGCCCTTCTAGTGGTGCAAGGTGCGGAAATTTAGCATTTTCATGCCCTGCATGCTTGCAAAGGCACGAAAATTACAACATTTTCGCGCCTTGTTCAGTGCATGGGGCGCAAAAATTCCTTAACTAATACTTTTGCTTGGAAACTGTATCTTACCTTCGAAGATATTTTATTGGGGTTGGGATTCCCCTTGAATCCTAACTCATCCTCCCCCTTTGGACTGGTTCAACTCCTTGATCCACCATTTACTCACCTAGATCCACCTTCCTCTCTTAGTATTTGGCCTCCCAAATCCTATAAGAAGGAGGCCATCCATGCGCTAAGGGGAGAACTTTGGAAGCATCAGACCTATAGTCTTGTAGGTTTTGCAGAGATAGAAAGGAGGAAGGCTTGGAAGGAGACATTGTTGCTTGGACATCAAGGTTAATATTGTATTTATCTTCTTGAGATACCTTTAATATAACTTGGCTTATTCTCCCATGTTATGTTTCTTACTATTTGGATTCATGATATGTTCCATTAGGATTTAGATCTTAATCATTGTATTTGGTACTTGGAGATATTGTGTTTTGTCTTGCTTAAATAGGTTCACATCTTGGAAATCAAGCTTGGAACTGAAGTTAGTACAACTGGTTGATCTAAGGTAAGTCTCTCCTTCTCTTCTCTCTCGGTACTTTGATATTTATACTCTGAATTAGATCTAGGAGTTTAAGGTCCCACTTGTTACTTTGTTGTCTTTGATTAGAATCATTTGAATCTAGTTTAATCTCTGAGTAATTTTAACTATCCATAGGATGAATTTGCTAGAATGCTTTTTACTAACAACCACTTGCAGGATCACTTGGAGCACTCACCCACACAATAGGGGCACCTAATACTGAAGCCTTGCTGCAACCTACCTGCAACCTACCAGGATTTTCCCCTTATCAAGTGGGAAGGATTCACCCCTGTGCGATATTTTTCACAACAAATGGATCCTGATATTATCCAACAATATGCTATCCCATGTGATCTCCATACCCTATAGGGCCCTCTCTACCAACAACAATTAACCCTTGGAGATACACCACTTTCCCATGTGACATCCATGCCTTCTAGGGCCCTATCTACTAACAACAACTGACCCCCATAGATTCAGTGGGTTGTTTTTGCACCTAGAAGCTTGATAACTATGGTAGTGAGCTCCAACTAGTCTAGGGTTTTAGAAATCAAACAAAAACAATGAATTTTGAATTGTGGGCCCCACCATATTTATAAGAAAACCTTCATTTTTATATTGACTTTTTTGGGAGTTCTATAAATCCATTTGAAATTCCACTCACACCATTATGATCAAGCCCATGATCTCTTCAACATGGATTCCTCCATTTCATCCCATTAGAAACTTCATCTAGACACCATTTTTTGGTCATTTCCTTAGTTACGGTTTCCCATTTTTATCATTCATACCATTGGATTTCTTGTTGTGAGAACTATTAGGATGTGATATTTGTTTCATGTGTGTATAAATTTGACTGAACAATTTCATATTCATCCATAGGATGACCACCACCTTTTAAATTTTATCCACTTGCGCTAACATATAGGCTTTGTATCCCCTCTATATAACTTGCATATAACTAGTCATTCCTTAGATCTCGTTGAGGTTCTCTTACTCCAATATATTTTATTAAAACATCCCACTGAATCATGCCTCTACTAAATCTTAGCATTCCATTTATATGGGTGTTAACACCAATATATCCCATTGTATCATGGGGTCCATGTTGTTTTACACCTTAAGGTCAAAATTTTGGTAGCCTAACATCTCACCAAGTAAGCCACATCCTTCTTCCTTGATGTATTTGTTGTGCATTCCCTTCATAATCCCAATTGATTTCTTGTTACAATATCATGTTCACATATGGCCTCTCATCCCCACTATTATTAGTAGATCATTTGCATTCACAAATTGTCCACTTCACCAACCCTTGAGAAAACCTAGTTGGAGCCGACCAATGTTCTCAAAATTCCATCATTTTCCTTTCCTCCCCATAGGAACACTTTGCATGGAAATAAATCATTGTGAACCCTTATTCTCATCTATTACATCTCCATATTATTTTATTCATTCACAAAAATATAGAAAATAAAAACATCATATATTCCCCCAAACCCCAAAATCAAGGGACGTTTCAATGTCTAGTTTACCACTTTTGACAACATCCCTTGTCACCCTTGATCAAATAACTTGCACTATGCCACCCATAATTACATTCATGGTTTCTATTGTCTTCCTAATACATGATATTTCTCATCCTCTTAGTTTAGCATCATCCACATGAAACCCAGTCCACATTCTTTTCATGCCCAAGGTCCACTCATACTCTACTCACCTTATACTATAACATTTGAATACTATTTCGAAGTGTTATCCACCAATGTTACTTTGATTAAGGTAAGTCTTGAGCCTCATTCTCATCATCCAATCTCATCCTATTTCATAACCATCTTAGTCAATTACAATGTGCCATTAGTTCTTACCAGTAGGGTCCCATCTTGTTAACCTCCCTAGCTCTCATTGAACGCATCACAATTTATTTTCAGAGTTAGGGTGTCATTGTTTGTATGTTGGTTACCGCCCCCCCTAAATGGTTAACATCAAATTGAGTGAAAAAATTTCTCATTTCTCTTTGCCTCATTTTTCTCTAGTATGATCAACACCAAATCATTCATCACATGGAAGATAGTTGTACATTCATGTGGTTATAATGTTTGTAGTTATAATTCAATACTTCCATATGTATATATGCGATATTTTACCTTTAGGTGCCTCCCTTTCTAATCCAATCCCCCACCCTAGTGGGTTGTTTTCATTATTAGTGGTTCACCCCCTTGGGCAACATTGTCATCATGCAAAAATCATGAAGCACATCCTCTAAGGTCTTGAATTGAAGCAAGATCCATCCTTACAGTGATTCTCTTGATCTCCTCCTATTGTAATTTAATTTAACAGAATTCCGCGATCATGGGAATGCATGCCTTGTTTGTAAAAATATTATATTTTATGTATCACCTCTCAACTTGTTGTTGTATAGGTGGTCATCATCACTCTCCAGTGATTTATCCTTTATTGTCCAAAGTTGCTCCCTCACTCTCTCAGCTAAAAAATGTTAGCATGAGGGAAAGAAATGATGATGTATTTCAGCTATATATCTTGTTCATAACATCATACATTAGGAGGAAACTATTATCATACTAAGTTTTGCACATTTGGGGAATTTTCACAATTGTTACTAAAATTATCAACACCATAAAATATGCAACTCATGATAATGATTCCTTTCATCATTAGTCAACATATGGAAGGGAAGAACCAATTTGCAATTGGATTTTTCCCATGTAGCGTGACTTTTAGAAATACAACCTGAGTGAAATGGAATATAATATCCTTTGATATATTTGCAGTTGTGCTAAATTTCAAACTCATAATTTTGGCACATTACGGATCCCCATGTGCATTGGATGCCAAAGAGGTAAAATTGAACTCACCTACTAGGTACTTGGGCCTTAATGAGACACATTCTTGTACTTGGAATTCACTTCATGGGTGGAGATTTCACATTTGGAACCATTTCTTTGAAGACCTCTAGTTGGATATTAAACAAATTCATGGGCATGCATTTCATAGGAAATTAATAGAGCAATTTTATGCTGTAGTAATTGGATTAGAAGACACAATCTTCATTGACCCACATTTCATATATTGGTCTTCATGCTTTTTTTATTCCTTCCCTTAAGGAGTAAGCATTGTTATTCATCATTCACAAGTTTGTTAATTTGAATGTATATTGGAGAGTTAAAGGACCCTCCCCAAATGGAATGTCGGCTTCCATCTTTTAGCATCATTACTCAAGGTGATACCATTGTTTTTATGCCTTCCATTGGACATTTACAATAAAATTGAATCTTTCCTCCATTTCCTTGTTTGAATGTTGTTTTATTAGCTTGAATTTTTTATTAGTAGCTCATATTTTTAGTTTAGTTTTTTTATTATCTTCAACACATAATTACTTTTCATACTAATCATAATATCATTTTTTGTTTTGTTTTCAACCTACAAGGAAAGAGGAATTTGCTCCTCATTGAGCTAATTTCTCCAAAACAATATTCATTCATTTTGCAACTCCATTCTACTAAAAATTATATGGAGTTGTCGTATGTCATTGAATGGCATTCTCCTTACAAAACTAATCAAACTCTATAGAAGAAAACTATTTGTTATGGATAATTCGATCAATGCAGACAAAGACTGAACTCCCTAGTTTTAATGGTTCAAATCTAGAACAAAATGAGACAAAATATAACACTTTCCCTTGATCATACAATCAAAGTATTAATTAGTGAAGAGATATCATACCTTGTGTTTGATATTCGTCCTCACTAGTTGTGGCTTCTAGATCCTTTGTTTTGGTTGATTATTTGTAGATGGAGACAATAAAAAAAATACAAGTGAAAGAAACAATATACTTTTGACAAGATCTAAGAAAATAGTCAAGGAGAAATGCTCTAAATATTTAGATCACATAAGACAATTTTTTATGGGAAAGATAATATATTTATGTATTATGAACAAATAATGAAAAGACTTACAACCATGCCTTGAAATTTTGAACATCCTTCCAATGGGTCCTTTACCTTAGCTCATCACCTTTCCCAAGAGATAGGCTATCAAAGGTTCAACACAATTTTTCCAACACTTAGATACTATGAACTCTTAACTTCCCTCACCCATGGGAATGAGCTTACATTTATAGGGAAAAAAGCGATAAAGAGAAGATGATAGATAAGGGGAGAAGGATAGGGTGATATCAAAACAAGTAAGGACTTTGGATGATATCCACTCTAATATGAGGGGATATACATCCATAAGGGCTTCTATCTAGAAGCTCCTCGAACCTTCTTTTTTTCCCATCCGTATAGATAGTGTCTCACCCTACTAAAGAGAAACTAGCGGCATTTAGGGGTGTCGCAGTATGCATGAAAGCAAGTTGTGAAGGTGTCTCGAGTTGCTAGAAAGCAACCTGCGACACTGAAGAGTGTCGAAAGATGTCATAGAGCAACCTGCGGAATGATGCCAAATAAGCTGTTTGGAGGGAAGAAAACTCATGATTGTCATCTTGCTAGAAATCTTTTTCAAAGTTACTTCAAGGATTGTGGCAAGGATGAAAGGTACATGGTTCATTATCATGGTGATGATTAAATTTATGTGTAAAAAAATCATAGTCATTATCAATGCTCAACACCTTAATATTCCTACCAATCTAATTTTTCAAGAGATATTTAAACTCCTTAAATTGACTAAAGACCTCAGTTTTAGTTCAAATAAAATACACCCATGTCCTTCTAGAATAATCATCAATGAATGACATATAATACAAAGCCTAAGAAATCAAAGGAACCCTAACATGCCCAAATAAATCAAAATGCACTAAGTCCAAGAACCCAAAATATTGATGAGAACTAGAATAAATTTTATCAGGACCTTATGTTTTCATATATGCAATGATCACAACAGTCAAATTCAAGACAACAATCATTCAATCCATTAACAGGATTTTTGTTTTGAAAGGCACTTAAGCCCTTCTCACCTATATGGCCCAATATTTGGTTCCATAGAATTTTCCTATCTATAGGAAACTTGATTTATGAAGCAAGAGCTCATTTACGTACCCACAAAGCATTACTATCAAAAGTAGATATAGGTTTTGAATGTGAAATTGTGGATTCTATAGATCTATTCATTACAAAAATTTAAGAACTATTACATTGAAAGGTGCATGCATCAAGTTGGAACAAAGTGCATATATGAGCACCCTTAGCAAGAATCATATCTATCAAGACCATTTTATACCCTTTGTCATACGAAACAATTTGCACATGCACATCAATAAAGGTTTTTACTGATAGTATTTTTCATGCCAAATCTGGAATGTGTAGAACTCCATTAATCCCCTTTTCTCTGTGATCAAGGAATTTCATTAAGACTCCACCAAAACCAACTATGTTGAGAAGAGAGACATTACCAAGGTATACCAACCTACCATCATATTTCTCATACATTTAAAACTAGTTCCAACGGGAATTCATATGGAAGGAAGTTCCAAAGTCTATCAACCATGCACTCTAACCTGAACAGATTTTCAAAGATGCAACAAAGGAATATCCACGATTATCATGATAATATCTTTTAGACTCATCATCAGAATCACTATTCTCCTTCTTATTCTTCCTTTTATTTTCCTTGTAGTCTCTTCTAAAATTCCAAACCTTGTTACATTTCCAACATTTTTTTCTTGGACTTTTTAGGAGACTTAGGTCTCCCATAGGATTTGGATTTGTGCTCTTTCCTCTTCTTCCCTTTCTCCTTTGACCATCCATGAACAACCAATTCCTCATTGGTATATTCAAAATATTTATACCTCACCTCCTTTCAAACTAAATCATCCACAACCTCATTAAGCATCAATTTCTTTACAATGCCTCTGATGGCCATTACCAAATTGTCCCACAACTCTAACAATTAACGAAAAAGGGGTCACTCCAAATGATATCAACTTGGTCCCTATAGTATTAAAAATGTTAAAATGCTCAGCTACAAAATCACCATCGGTCCATCACCCATTCTCAAGGTGAACAACGTTTTCAACAAAAAATGTTTATTAGCCATGGATTTAGCTTGGTACAAAATTCCCCAACTTCTTCAAGAGATTTACATCATTTTTTTCTTTAGAACATCCAATAAAAAAAAATTGACCAAAGAAAGTGTTGTAAGACTTCTCATCTTTCTCTCCAAAACATCCCACTCTTCATCTTGCATGCCAATGGGTTTGGTTTTAGACATTGCAACAAATAAATCTCAATATACGATCAAATCCTCCATCTTGAGCTTCCACAGCTCAAACTTAGTGCCATTAACATTCTCCATGCTTAATCTAGATGTGCATGTCATTTCATGACAACAAGATTTTCTTCTGCACAAGATCCCATTCAAACGAAAATTAAATAAAAAAAACATTTCCCCTAATATATTGGATCCAAGGTGATCAGGCTTTGATACCAAATGAAAGGAAGTAAAAGTGAAGAATACGCTTCCTACACCAATAAATCCGAGAAAAATGTCTTGAAAAATAAATAAACACAATTGCAGTTATAAACAACAGATAAACATGCAATCATTAAACAACATGCTTTCCTAGGGAAAACCTCTTGAAAGAAAAACCTCATGCTCCAAAGCACACTCAATGTATTATTTGAAAAGTAACAAATGTTAACAATACATTACAAATTATTTGTGCTCTCAAAATGAGTATTCAATGGCATAAAGTTTCTAGAGAAATTTTTGCAACATAACAATAAAATCCCACTTATTATACCTACAACCAAGCACTTATAGCTTGGTTGGTTGGGATGAATGATTGAATAGATTATGTAATTTTGGTCATACCTTGAGTCTCCGTAATTTTATATATATATATATATATATATATATATATATATAAATAAATAATAAAACCATAAACCATTTATGATTTTCCAATTTTACATGTTAGAAACCACCAACAATTAATTGTTCAAACATTATTACTCAACATTTATTCTCCACTAATACTCATAATTTATTCATTACCACACTTGATTTCCTATACACCTATCACAATAGAAAAGTGTAAGAGAATGCTTTTAGAATATGTTTGTTCTAGAGAATTAAGCCAAATCAATTGTGTTAAAAAATTACTTTAAGAAATCAAATTTGTAATAAGATATTTATGTCATACATATAATAAAATGGAGAATATTAAATTTGGATTAATTT
This sequence comes from Larix kaempferi, assembly GCA_027924585.1. Lineage (NCBI taxonomy): Eukaryota > Viridiplantae > Streptophyta > Pinopsida > Pinales > Pinaceae > Larix > Larix kaempferi. The sequence goes on along the minus strand of BSBM01000010.1, from coordinate 9,965,354 downwards.
TAATTAAAATTATATAAAATCAGCTATATTACATATTAAATTTTCCATATTACTAGGTGTCAATTAAAAAAATAAAGTACTATTAAATTATTAAATTTAAAATGTATATTTGGCACAAATTTATAATATTGGCGAGAATCTAACATAATATTAATAATGATTTATTTCTATGTCCCCGACATATAGTTTTCGGTCGAAGACATTAATTCGAGATAAGTTCAAAACATTTCGCATTTTTTTAATGTTTAGCTATAGTTCAAATTAAAATTTATTTTTTGAATTTTTTAAATATCAATTTAACTGAGCTCTCATTGGCCCCGTGTAGGTGACGTCTTCCTAGGGAATTGTACCCAAGACCTAGTGGTAGGAACCTGTCAACAGACATATCACAGGGATTCTTTGCATTGCACGTCCATGGGTTTTTCAACTTTCAAGAGTTCTGTAATTGCAGGTGAAACCAATACTAAAAGGAGTACACATTAAAACATCACATATGAATGAATTTAAAAATAGTGCACCCCATGCTACTAGGAGAGAAAAATCACTATGGACTACCTGGATGAATAATCATGTTCCGTTGCTTCATCTTTTTAACCCCCACCCCAACTTACTACTTCACTTGTGGTGAAAATGTAGCATCAGAGGCTTTGGTGGGTTGGTAAAAAATGTAAATAGTTGATATAAAATATTAATAATGGTCCTTTAATGTGAGAGGGGCATTTGGTACTCTTTGTACATGAGGAAGTGTAACGTCCCCATCCCTCAATCCGGCCAACAAGAAGGAACATGCACTAAATCGGGGCCTCTAAATTTCTCCACATAACCATAATTATGAATTTACAACATCTAAAATGTATGTGCAGACATGGGAATAAAAACACACAGCAGAGTAAACTCAATCTACACACACAACATGCAATTTATAGGCATAATTATCACATGAATTCAGATAAAAATCATTGCACATCCAATACATAAGAATACTTATATTTAATCAAAGAAGATCCAAGCAACTGGCTATGTAAGAGCGATTTTTCACGTAGTCGTATGCACTCTGTCGAACATATACTCTTTCTATTGAGAGACCACCCCCAAGTCGGGCTATGAGGCCACAAGGGAGAAGGAAACACCTATAGGCTTCTATCTCTCAGTCCACAACCCACTCTTCTCTCTATGCTTAGCCAAAAGCTCCGGCAAAGCTCTACAGGGGTCTCCCCAAGTCTTCACAACCATGGCACTCCTTCCAACTGCCCCACACAACATAAGGAAGGAATTTCCATTCACTGACCCACAGTTCCCTCGGGAAATCCAACCCTTACAATGCTTACCAATGTGTGCAGTAAGAGTCCAACCTATTGTAAGCTATTAGAGAACCTCCCATAACATCAATCCATGGCTTCTCAAGCATCCAAAAGTAGAAGAAATCGATGGGCTCCTACAACATTAATCCATGGTTTCTCAAGCATCCAAAAGTAGTAGAACTCAATGGGTAAAGGTTCCTAGCTTGCCCAATCTCCATGCTCACCTACAACCATCTATTTTCCCTTCAAAAAATGCAGCTATGTCTTCAAATTCGAATTTCTGGGATAAACATGGTCTAGTAATGGACATGAACATCAATGGAAAACTCTACGTAGTGTAGAAAACATGCATAAGAGAATGCTCCAAAAAATGTTCACTCCAAGAATATGAAGTAAGGGTGAAAATACAACCAACATAGCTTCTACTCATAGAATAAATAGGGTTGTTGTCACAATCCCCATGCTTCAATAACTACATGAAGTGACTTTTCCCACCAACTTCACATTTGCATTCAATGATTGGATTTAATAGTCAAGAGAGGGTAACTCGGTTATTTAAAGCACATGGAATATTTTGGATGAGTTATAAGGTTGACACATGGAAACATATGATTTGATTTCCCCATACGCCCCCTTTCCTCTTCCCCTCTAGTGGAATCATAGCCCCTCTAGTGCTCTTTACAAAACCATCTTGGACCATTTTATTAATTTCCAACATAATATTTACATACATTTCGAATTGCCATAAAAAGCGAACCATATGGTCCAAATAAAAATATATAAATCATACATTCCTAGCCATTCTCTAGTCGGGCCTTAGCCTTGAGCTCCACACTAGGAATCCATACTAGCATATTTACATCATTTACATAAGTTTGATTCAATACATTCCAAGTCAAAACTGGGGGTATTACTCTTTTCCCGCACGCCATTCAATGCAAGATTTCAATGGACATCTACCTGTCGACACTCTTAGGGAGTGATTCCTTCATCTAGATCTTCCTACCTTCAATTTCTTATCCTGGCACAATTTATATTCCTGGAACACAAGTTTGCAGTCACACAACCTTCAGTTTCTGTTCTGGGCATTGAAGCCTCGTGGAATTCAATATGCAATTTCTTGGTATGTTTCAATGTCAGATTCATGGTATGTTTCAATGTCAGATGCATTTGTTTTAATCCTTCAATTTTTCATAAAACAAAATGCTTATAGATTACATGAAACAACAAAAAATAAGCATCTTCGATTTCTTCTCATATACGTTACAGTCTTTAACAAAATGTAAAGTAAAAATTGATCTAATTTTTTTTGCAAAATGTTTTGACAAAGAATGCTTGCATTAAATCCATGTAAATTTATACAATGTTTGTTCTATATGCACAGAACAACCCTACATTGGGTAAATTTTGTTTTCCTTAAAATATAAGACAATGCCCAGATCGACTATGGAGAGGATCGAGTTGAGCCCTATTCTCACAGTGTAGATAGTCAAAGACACTATTAAGTTTCAAGATGAACATCAAATGAGTGAACGCTCTACATGGCGGGAACATGGGACAACACTATAGGTAGTTGCGAAGGGAACTGCATACCTTTAAATAGCTCCAAAGACTAGTGGTGAAACCATACACTGGAGTTCAGTTGACCCGCGCCATGCCAAGCCAAACAAGGATAGCGGGATTAGAAAAACCAATAGAAAAGGGCATAGAATATAAAAAAATCCATATTCTATCGAAGGAAAATATTACCGAGTACCCTGGAGTTATTAAACCCTTTGACGAAGTAGGGATTCCCTGAAGTCTGTTGTAGAACGATAATTTCATGAGTATTTGTGTTAGGTAGCAAAAGAACAAACACATAATTGAACGAAGTTACATGAACGGGATTAAGCCCCAAATTCTCCACAGGAAATTCCATAGGATTCATAGAGTATTTCTTTAACTTGATATGAATTGCAAATACCAAGGTACCTCGGCATCCCAATGAATTCTTGCAATAAACCCATGTAAATTTATACAATGTTTGTTGTGTATGTGTAGAGCAATCATACGATGGGTAAAACTTTTTCTTCTTAAAATATAAGACAATGCCCATATTGACTGTAGATAGTAAAAGAGACTATTAAATTTCAAAACTGACATCAAATGAGTGAACACTCTACATAGTGGGAGCATGGGACAACCCTAGAGGTCATTGCGAAGGAAGCTGCATATCTATAAATAGCTCCAAAGATGAATGGTGAAACCATATGCTGGATTTGAGTTGACATGCACCATGTCAAGCCAAACAAGGATAATGAGATTAGAAAAACCAATAGAAAAGGGCAAAGAATATAAAAAATCCAAATTTTCTCGAAGGGAAGATTTTACCAAGCGAACTAAGAATAAAATAAATGGTAACAACGACCGAGTACCTGGAGCCGGTCCAAATGGTCTCCATACATATTAATCAAAGTATAAACCCCTTGATGAAGTAGGGATCCCCTGAAGTATTTGTGTTAGGTAGCAAAAGAATAAGCACATATTTGAATGAAGTTACGTGAACAGAATTAAGTCCCGAATTCCCCACGGAAAATTCCAGAGAATTCGTAGAGTATTTCCTTAACCCCATATGAATTACAAATACAAAGATACGTTAGTATCCCATTGAATTGCAAGAGAAATACGATCGAGGAGTTGTACACGATACAGGTGGCATGGCAAATCAAACCCAACGTTGCTGCATGTGTCGAGATTAAATGACCGGCTGTTTGAACAAAGTTGTATAGTGTTAGCATTTATAACTAGCTCGTATTGTGACCATTGGATCGAGCACATATCCCATAAGTAATGAAGGCGTAGGTGGATAGTTAATGTTTGGATAACTCATATATATGACAATTACATGAACCACTTAATATATCGATTATAAATTACAACCATAGGTTGAGAACTAATATGGTGGGTTCAATAAGTTTTATTTTACATCAACAATATGCCACACTTCATTAACAATGGTGGAGAACTGATATGGTGGCTTCAACAAGTTTTATTTTATGTCAAACAATATGCCACACTTCATAAGACTAATTATTTACAAGTGGACTTTAAACCCAAAAAGCTCGAGAATCCATGCATTTATATAATTGACATATGTGTCTTTCATGACCGTTTGCAGGTGGCTTTCGCAGATCTTTCTTGTCATTCGCATAAATAAAGGAAAAATATTGAACGCATAAATTCAACTTTCACCCTAGCAATTGTTGTTGATATTGCTAAATTTATGCACTTGGGTCGTTTTTTTCATTATTTTACTTTGTTTTCTAATTATTTATTTTTAGTAAACTTTTTGTTTTATTATATTTTTTTAAAATGATAATGGTTAGTGTTTGATATACAAATTTCAATCAATTTTTTTCAATATGTACAATTTTATTGTTTATAATCTTATTTTAATAAAAAAAATACATATTATTATTTATAATTTTAGTTTTATTTTTAAATGATTAGTTATCATAAATTTAAGTTGTTATAAATATTTAAAAGAGAAAAAACATAGTATTTACCAATTTTAAGTTTAGCTTTCATCTTATAGTAATACCTTTAGCAACGGCAAGGACATTGCCCTAGGGTTTTTAAGTATTGTATGAGCTAGTTAATTTGCTTCCAATTTATACGAACCAATAATTAGTTGAGAAGGAACTTAGTGAATCACATGGCAAATGAATCATAATTACCTTCTACCTTTTTTTTCTATAGCCACCATCTTCTAGCAAGAGTTATTGGCAATTTCAAGGACATTGTCACCTCGTGGCTCTTGTTTATATATATATATATATATATATATATATATATATATATATATATACATAAGCATGGGTGAGAGGGTATCTAGCAAGCGATACTATTGATGCTAGGATGAGTGCTATAGAAAGTGTTGAACAAAAGGGAAGTATTGAATGCATGGCATGTCAGCCCCAGTGATATCTACTGATATTTACTTATTTCATCTTCCTACAAGGGAAGTATGAGTCATGTTTCATATTCAATTTGAGAATAAGTATCATGCTTAGTGTCACTAACTTGATGTGTTCATCTGCTTTTGTTTTTTGGCTCCACTTGTAAATCACAATGTGACATGGCTCATTTTGATAGAACTGAAATTATGTATATATATATATATATATCTATAGACACACACACACACACATACACACACATTTAAGTCAGATGGCTCCTCACTTTGACAGAACTGAAATAATATATATAGTTAATTTCAGTTTGAGGAATCATCTTACTTGATCCATGCTTCCCTCGAGAAATGTTGTGAAACAACAACCTATGGTTTCCCTACAAGTGGATTAAAAAAAGTAGATGTAGCCATCTACCGATGAAGCTAGGGACACCGAGGATGTGCGCACACGCGCGCGCGCATGTGTGTGTGTGTGCAATCAATCAATATTCTAAATATCTTTGATCAATGTAAATTTGTAAAGGCTTCAAGAGCTCCAGATACAAAAATGATAGACAATTCTGGGGTGTGGTTGTATTTTGATGGAGTTGTGCAAGGATCCTTGATGCTTTGTGGTGCAGGTGGTGTGGTTCATTTGCCAAATCATCATTGGGTTTAAATTTTAAAGAAAGGATTGGTAGAGGGTCTAATAATTTAGCAGAAATTATGGTTTTCAAGATGGCACTCAACCTTGTTTGGGATAATGGACCACGAAAAGTCCATGCCTTTGGAGATTCCCAGGTTGTTATCAGACGGATGATAGGTGAATATGTTTGCAAAAATCTTACTTTGCATCATGTCCTCGATGAAATCATAGCACAAAAGTATAAATTTCAATCTATATCCTTTCAACATATATTTAGAGAACGAAATACAATAGCAAATGGTCTCTCTATGGAAGGATTGAATATAGTTCCTAGGAACTAGCAAATATGAGAAGTTGAGGATGGTAAATTATGGATTTTTCTAATCCAACCAATTTTCTATGATCTTTGTGAGTGATTTGGGAATTATATGTTTCTCTTAACGTTCTCATATACAAAGCCTTTTTTGTATGATATTGTACTATTCCAGATCATTTAGTTAAATATTATATCTACATGTGGACGGGTGTATAAGAAACATATGTCTTTCTAGATTGACTATATAAGGGAATGTGGCTTCTTGCTGAGGATTTAACTCACCACTAGGTGAGGTTTTTTAATGTAATTTGTCTTGAGAAAATATTTTCAAAATATTGACAACAAGATGGAAATCTGTTTAAGCATCTACTAAATGTAGTTTTTTTATAAGCAGAAATGTGTGTGTGTGTGTGTGTGTGTGTGTGTGAGAGAGAGAGAGAGAGAGAGAGAGAGAGAAATTAATTGTAATATAGGAGTCAAGGTAATTTTGTTCCCTATCCCCTATCATTTTTTATATATACATTGAAAATATAGAGGATTGTTTGAAAGATGCAAGTTGTTTCGACATGACTTGGATGATATAGTTATCATCATTCTTCTATAGATTATGATATTTTTCTTATGGTGAGGATTCCCTATGATCTTGAAAAGCAACTAAATATTCTCATTTTTTTTTCTAGTATGGGTATGATTATTAACACTTACAAAAAAAAGGTTATGATAATCAAATCCCCAAAAAGATCACTTATGCTAATTTCATGTATGACAACAACAACTTGGAGGAAGTGACTTATGATACAAATACCTTGGAATTCATCTTCATCACAAGCTTAACTAGAACTATAGAATTGAGATAATAGATACTAGAGGTGGAAAGTTTGTTATAGATTTGAAAGCAACTGCAAATCAACAAACATCTGTTGAAATATTGTAACTTCGAAGAATATTCTATTGTCTTTTATTATTTTAATTTATTCGGAGATGTTTTATTCCTCCGTCAGGATGTTTGGTCATCATAGAGTCATGAGGTAAATCCTCCCATGTAAGTCTGGGCAATAGATCCCCCAGAGTCAAATGTAATGGGGTTTTTAATTCCCCTAGAGGAGTCAGCCTAGTCAGCATTAGTTGATTGGTAAAGTTAGTTGAGGCCGACATGTCAAGTTGTAAAATTAAAGTAGAAGTGAATGTATAAATAGAGAGCTACTCTTTCTCATTTATTCATTCATTCACACACACACTCACTTGTGTAATTCGCAATGGAGAGAGAGAGATATCTGCAAGGAGAAGGAGCACTTGTTTGGGGTTTTGTCTTTCTACTTTTGATCATCTATATTGAGGAATTTTTGTTGGGTTTTCTTCCCCTAGAGGGTTTCCCAAGATAAATTTGTGTCTATTGTGTTTATGTTGTGCTTGTTATTCTTTCAGTGATCCTGTATATGCTATTGTTGTGAAATTGAATTGAACACTAATGTTATACATCTTATCATATTGAATTCTAATATGGTATCAGAGCTATCCTGAAAGAAGGAAATGTATGGCTTTTACGACACTTGTTTCACTTGCAACAATTTGAAAGATAGGGATTTGTATAGTAAAACTTAGTCATATTGGAATTTTAGCTATAAATCACTTTTGGCGAAGGTTCAGGATCTGAAACCTAGACAGACCGAAGATAAAATGTTCATGTACCTTGTGTCTGAGTTTCAACCTCATATTCATTGTACTTTGTGAGATGTGATCCGTACAAGTTAGAGTTTCCGCCTCTTCCAAAATGCATCCCTAAACAGGTGACCTAGGGAAAAAGGTAATATATTGGGATAGGAATCTCCAAATGGAATTCAGTAAAAATGTATAGTTAGGGAACGGACTGTAGTTTCACAGGTCCGAGTATCAGAGGCCGAGGTTGAAACAGTGACACGTGGCATGCCATACAAGTTAGCTATGTTGTTTCATTCCATAAACAGGTGACCTAGGGAAATAAGTCATATATCGGGCTAGGAAGCTCCAAATTGAATTCCGTAACAAGTGAAAGTTAGGGAACAAAATTTATTTTCAAAGGTCCGAGTATCAGAGGTCAAAGTTGAAACAGTGACATGTGGAACGAGGTACAAGTTTGCTATGATGTTTCATACCATAAACAGGTCATGTTGGTAAAATTAGCATATCTCTCTAATGGAGAATCCAATGAAGCTCAAATCTATGGGGTTGGAAAGATGACAAGTCAGGATACCATAGGAAGAAGTTTCTGACCCTGAGGATCCGAAATTTCAGAGATACACTAGAAACAATAAGGCACATCTGAAATAGCTCAACGGAGGAAATCAAAGAAGAGGAGGAAGAAGCTCTCACTTAGGGTTTTCATTTTTTTAGGTATGGAAGGACTTGATGCAATGTTGGAGACACTGAATGAAGCATTGGAAACTTTGAAAATGGATTTGGAATCCCTTCATCATATATATTAATCTTCCATCAAATGTTGCGGTAGGAAGGCAATTAAAAATTAGGGTTTTTCGGGTTCTACAAGTAAGAAGAAACCCTAGCAAAGTTGGGAGACTCATAGGGAAGAAATGAAGGAGGTTTAAATGGAATTGATATTCTATCATAATAGCACCATGAATCTATATAAGATGTTTACAAGTGATCTACCTTGGACGATTAGGGTTTTACCCTTATAGAGAAGACTACAAGCAATCTCGACAGGTATGACTTGAGGAGATGCAGGTATGTTTTGAAATATGTTTTATTTATCTAATGATTAAGTTCATGATATGTTTGTATTCATATTATGTACAATCATGATTAATTTTATATTTGTCTAATCACCTTAGTAAAATTATGAATGCATGTGAATGATAGAATGCATTCATTGATTAAGGGTTATGACACTTATGATTGTACTAATGAACTTATGGTGTTGTATGAGGATGATGTTGTCTACTAACATGAAAGGTACATGAAGAAAGACAAATCAAGTTCTAGATCAAGAATATATTACCATGATGACATGAAGACAAAGATTCATCCATAGTATTTGATCACATAGAATCTCTACTTACGAGGTATGTATGATTTGGTTCTACTTTGCTTAACTTATGAGATATGCAGGTTACTAGCACATGGTCTCTAAATCATTGAAGAGAACAAAGAAGATATTGTTTGGGTATGTTAGACATAACTAGAAAGCATTCTAATCCATGTATGTTTCCTTATATCGAGTTAGAATCCTACTTTGTGTTAGGATCTTAGATAAGTATACTTTCGTATGGTTGATAATGATTATTCCTGAAAATAGAGTTTAGCTAATCAAGGCTTTATGCATATTGTGTTTCTTAGTTTGATTAATGATTATGATCATACGTGTTTAAGATTATTTGGGGTTGTAATTTTTTTATTCTTATTGAGATTATACTAATGAATGTGTGATTATGTATGAGATCTTGAGGATGACACAATGATGAAACTTGTGCACACTTAAGCAGGCATAGTGGTACATGATGGATAGAAGTTCAAAGACATATAATCATGATGCTATCATAAAGGGAAAATAGAGATCAAGAGGGAGGCAACCACACAAACATAAAAGATATGTATTTGAGTTGTTATTTGAATTACTTCTTCAATATATGAATAGTTAATGATATTGCGCGTAATAGTTGTATGCATATTTGTGTTCCTAGAATCAGGAAATATATCATGCATAGTGTAAGCATTCATATAGCATTGAACAGTATACTGCTAATATGCATATGATGGGTAAGTTGGAAAAACATTCCATTTTTGCTCGTCTAAAATGAAACCTCTTTGCTAACATGCTGGGAGTTGTGCACGCTCTTGATAGTATGTTCTGGTAGAGATGGAAGGCATCTAGATAGCCACTGTTTGCATACAAGATATGGAAAAGTGTTGTGCCAAAGTGTTGGTCAATATAGTTGCATAACTATGTGAATCATATCAGTATGCATAATAGGTTATCATTGAAATGTCAACATGATTTGATGATTATGAAGTGTTACTAATTGAATTTGATTTGTAGGAAAGATCATGCGCTATGATCTACAAAAGAAGGATGATGAGCACATGCTCCGAAGAACAAGTGATGACTGTTCAACAAGAAGACTTACAAATCAAACATACTATAGAAGTAAAAAGCAAGGCTCATGGCTAGACACACTTCCAGAGATAGATTACACCCATGGATGATTCCCAAGATTTGAAAGAAAATCACATGATTGAAGAAGGCTTTGTATGGGTTCAACAGGTACCCAGGATCGATAGTCATTTCATGAGCTTGATGATCACCACGGGTGATGCAGATTTCAACCTTTGCTACAAGGTTGAAGATGGTTTTTATATACATATGACATGCTTCTCTCAAATGGATGCAAGAAGGAACTCACCATGGAGTTCGAGTGATCTTGAGGCTCATATCAGTAGACCCATCTGACGGGAGATGGAACGGATAGATATGCAGAAGATCACTAAATGCAGAGTGTGCATGATGTTCAGTCATAGAGGGAGGAAAATACTTAGATGTAGAAGACTCCACTTCAAAGGGAGTAGATCTCAGAGTTAAAGAATCTTGTCATGATTCTTGTGATTAGATATGTGGCTGAGATTTTTCCTTGGCCAAGGAAAATGTGAAGTAGAGATCCAGGATGATGGACGGTCATTTCTACAGTTTATAGACAGATGATGTATTTGACGAATACGAGGCCATATATATGCTTTGTTGTGAACACCCTGAGTCAGTATCTAATTGAGCCTAGACATGTTCACCTGGTAGCTGCAAAACATGTGATGAGGTACCTGAAAGGTACGATATGCTTTGGTCTATACTATGTTGGAGATCATGACTATAGATTGTATGGTTATACAAATGCAGATTGGGTTGGAAGTGTCTCAGACAGGAAGAACACCTACAATGGATTTTATTGTCTGGGATCCACCATGATCTCATGGTTTAGCAGGAAGCAGTCCAGTGTTTCTCTTAGCATAGCTGAAGCAGAGTCTATAGCAGCTAGTTTTGCTAGTTGTGAGGCCATGTGGCTTCGGAAGTTGATGTCAGGACTATTTGACCTGGAGTTGGATACCACGGTGATTCTATGTGACAAGCATAGTTGTATAAAGATGACGGAGAACACAGTGTTCCATGACAAGTCAAAGCACATAGAAATCTAGTATTTTTGTATACGAGATATGGTACAGAAGGGAGCTATAAAGCTCCAGTATGTGAGCATTGATGAGCAAGTTGTTGATGTGTTGACTAAGCCTCTGTCTTGAGTAAAGTTTGAGTAATTCCGAGACAAGCTTGGTGTGGTTCGAAAGGACCATTCCTCAAAAGGGGGAGAAGTGTTGATGCTCCTGATGATGATGTTGTAGTGGGATTGTATCATCCCTGGACACATGGCCTAAAGGGATCCGTAGAATATTGTCTCTAAGAATGTGATGATGATGATGTTACAATGCGATTTCATCATCCCTGGACTTCAGTCCAAAACGAATCTAGTGACTTCAGTCCTCGAGAATGTGGTTGGATTGTATCATCCTTGGAATTCAGTCCAGAATGAATCTGGTGACTTATGTCCTCGAGAATGTGCTTGGATTGTATCATCCTTGCACTTCAGTCTAGAACGGATCCTATGAATTCTGTCCTCGAGAATGTGGTTGGATTGTATCATCCTTGGACTTCAGTCCAAAACTGATCCGGTGACTTCTGACCTCGAGAATGTGGTGGGATTGTATCATCCTTGGACTTCAGTCCAGAATGGATTTGGTGACTTCTGTCCTCAAGAATGTGGTTGGATTGTATCATCCTTGGACTTCAGTCCAGAACTGATATGGTGACTTTTGTCCTCGAGAATGTGGTGGGATTGTATCATCCCTAGACTTCAATCCAAAACTGATCCGGTGACTTCTATCCTCAAGAATGTGGTGGGATTGTATCATCCTTAGACTTACGTCCTAAAGTGAGAGGGACTGATCATCCCGTAATTGGATCAAGATTGCATCATCCTTGGACTTATGTCCTAAAGTGAGAGGGACAGATCATCCCATAATTGGATTAGGATTGCATCATCCTTGGACTTATGTCCTAAAGTGAAAGGGATTGATCATCCAGTAATTCGATAATGCGCGTTGCAGGTTATGTTGATGTTGATCGAAAGATCAAGATGATGATGTTGTTGATCGAAATATCAAGATGATGTTGCTGATCGAGAGATAAAGTGTTCTTGTAGACAATCGAGTGATCAAGTGTTGCAAAAGCTGAAGATCAAAGATGAAGACTCAGTGTTGTTGAAGATGATACTCCAGTACTGAAGATGTTGGAGATATTGAAGATGCTCCAGTAACTGTTTCAGTTGCTGATGCTGTTGAAGAAAAATTCCAATGATTTATAGATGTATCACCTTGATGTTGTTGATGATGCTCTCTCTCCTTTCTCCTATAGTTGATGTTGCCATTGTTAGTAGAATACCCTTCTCATTAAGGGGGAGTGTTGAAATATTGTAACTTCGAAGAATATTCTATTGCATTTTATTATTGTAATTTATTCAGAGATGTTTTATTCCTCTGTCGGGATGTTTTGTCATCATAGAGTCGTGAGGTAAATCCTCCCATGTAATTCGGGGCAATAGATCCCCTAGAGTCAAATGTAATGGGGTTTTTAAGTCCCCTAGAGGAGTCGGCCCAGTCAGCATTAGTTGAGTGGTAAAGTCAGTTGAGGACAACACGTCAAGTTGTAAAATTAAAGTAGAAGTGAATGTATAAATAGAGAGATAATGTCTTTGATTTATTCATTCATTCACACACACACACACTCACTTGTGTAATTCGCAATGGAGAGAGAGAGAGATATCTGCAAGGAGAAGGAGCACTTGTTTGGGGTTTTGTCTTTATACTTTTGATCATCTATATTGAGGAATTTTTGTTGGGTTTTCTTCCCCTAGGAGGTTTCCCAGGATAAATTTGTGTCTCTTGTGTTTATGCTGTGCCTATTATTCTTCCAGTGATCCTGTATATGATATTGTTGTGAAATTGAATTGAACACTGATGGTATCTATCTTAACATATTTAATTCTAACAACATCTAGGTTTGGGATAAGAAGAAGCTCATCTTTGAGACTCTCTCACTCCTCTTATTTTATAGGGATGTGAAGTTTGAGGCTGCAACATCTCTAGAGAATCATAGAGAATGATAGAGAAAATCCAAAATCGCTTTATAACATATCAAAATTAAAAGCAATACACCATATCCTATCCTCCTCATAGAAGCAATCCTCTCCCATACTGAGAGCATGACTATGCCATAGGTACTTTATGTATAAGAACAAGACAAACAACATGTGAGACAAGAGGATTTCTAATATTTATGCACACTATAGTCAAAACCACATACGTCTTAGATGAGGTTGGCATAAGGACACAAGGTCTTTGCTAAATCATCGGGAAGTCGATGAAGATGTCATTTTCCATAATAGTGATAATATTAAAAGTACCTAAATTTAAGAAGTTATGGTGCAATAAAGAATTAGAGGCTAAAAGAAAATTCAAATATTATAAGGAGGTGATAAACCCTAATCTAGAAAATTAAAAGTATCTCTATGTTATAATTAATGTAAAGAAGAAAATCAACATTGATAAAATAAGAACAAACTCCCATGAGCTCCATAGTGAAACATTGCTCTAGACAATTCCTAAAACATCATTTGATGAAATCACATATCATCTTTGTGACACCAAAGAGGGTTGAAGATGGAAACCACTTTCTCATTATAGTGATTTAGAAATACTTCTTTCAAAACTTTTCAAATACCAAAATTAATTTTAATGATGTTAACCACATCATTATTATATATTAACTATAATTAATAAACTAATACATAATATATTATTATTATTTATAATTTATATCATAATAATATATATGATTTTCAATATATGATGCACCTTGATAAGTAGTCAATGCAATTACATATCTTTTACTTATGAGATAATATTTACATTTTTTGAGGTGAGGTGTGAGAAAGCTTAATATACTACAATAACAATTTTCCTTGATACGCATTCTTGTAAATTTAGAATTTTAGTAAACATAGTTATATTATATGCACTTTTCTCTCTTTGTATAAAATATGATACTTATTTTGAATAATAAATTAATGATTATGGTCATTTCTTTTTTCAATATGCGGAAATGAAAATAGGATATGAAATGAAATTAATTATATATATATATATATATATATATATATGAAAAGTGAGAAAAAAATTATAGTAAATAAATCATATTTTATACAATTTGAGGTGGATAAGGAAGAATTCTCTTTTTAAATTATAGGAAATGAAACAAGTGTACTTTCAAAATTTATTTTATCTTCATCGTTACAAATTAAAAATAAACAATTACATTATATATATATAGGGTGGAAATGCGAAGGTGGGTTACACTTTGGTGAGAATCGGGCGCCGAAGAGCCATAGCGGAAGTTATTCGGACGAATAAATTTAATTATTCGGTCGAATAACTTCTACTTTATTCGGCTAAATAACAATTAATGGGCTACCATTAGACCTAACGATGTCCTCGATGTGTGCACGAGGTTTTAGCCGGAAAGAGAAAATGCATGGCGTTGTTCAATTATTCGGCCAAACAATTATTCGGCCGAATAATTATTCTGCATAAAAGCTCGGCCGCGGCCATTGTTTGTCATTTTCTGCAGGATTTCGTGGACCCCTTTGAGAGTTGTTGCTGGCCCCGCCTCCGGGCCACCCATCTCGTCTCTGTCCCGTCCACCCACTCGTCCATCTGGCTAGATGTCGTTGAACTTTTCCACACGCTTCCCCGCTCTTTGCGTGTCACTTCTCTGCCACCCTATGCGTCACGTTTTGCTCATCGGTTGGTCATTGCTCGGTTGGACGTTTCGAAGTTTGTTTGTGGAGTGTTCGTCCGCCACCTTATGCCTCTCCCACCTGCTCGTCCACCACCTTCTGCCTCCCCCATCCTCTCATCCACCACTTTCTACCTCTGATGTTGGTTCGTAATCCCATTTGGACATTTGGACGCTTGTTGGTGGAGTGCGCATCTGGACGTCTGTAGGTTTAGCGTGTGGCTGTACTTCTGTTGGTGGAGCTTTGGTGTTGGAGTATTCTCCTGTAGTCGAATGATTATAATTCAGAGAGTTTATGCTGGTGGACGATCGTTCTGGTGTTCATTTCGTTGGGGGACGTTTGCATAACAGTGGGGTTCTGTCATTGTGGACCTGTCGACGCGAGGTTGTCTACAAAGGTAAGTTTTTTTGTTTATTTGTGTTTTTATTTTTATTTTTAAATTTCTTAGATTAATTTTTAATTGTTATTGCAGGTTCTGTTTTTCTTGGCTGCTTAGCTCGTTTCGTTTCGGCTGTGTCCAATTTCGCCTAGGTTCTGTTCGGCCAGATCTAAATTCACCTACTTTCGTTTCGGCTGGGTCTAAACAGGTAAGTCGAAAGTCCATTTTTTTTTTTAATTCAAGAATTAAGTATTAATTTAAAAAGTTTTGAATTTGTCCTTGTAAATGAACTCTATCCAATTGGACAGAGTTCATGAACTGTGTCCAGTTGGACAGAGTTCATGAACTCTGCCCAAATGGAAGGAGTTCATGAACTCTGTCCAATTGGGTAGAGTTCATGAAAGAGCATAGGTAATGATACTTATTACTCACACTTAGTGTGGATTAGTACTAAGAGGTTTAACATGAACTCTATCCAATTTAACAGATTTTATGAACTCTGTCCAGTTGGCAGAGTTCATGAACTCTGGAAAAATTGTATGTTGAAAATGATTTAAATTTAAATATAAAAAGATAAATATATGCAGTCTTTAGTTAGTTAATTTTGTTAAACTATTGATTTTGCTTATGTGTTTAGAAATGAAAATAAAAGTAGGAATGTAATTGTATTTGCAAATGATATCTCCCTTTTATATATAGGCTTGTCTTATTGGCTGAACTCTGTCAACATGGACAGGGACAAAGTTCATGAACTCTATCAACATGGACATGGACAGAATTCATGAACTCTGTCTACATTGACAGAGTTCATAGATCAATATATTAGTTTTATTACAAACTATGTTAATGCATAGCTATAGATACAACAAAACTTTAGACACGATTAAACTCTACTTTGGATAGAACAAAACTTTAAAATTTACTTTAAGTACAACTAAACTATAGACATGAATAAACTTTAATTTAGACGTAATATGAAAGAACAAAAGTCAATTCTATTATGTACCAAATTGAATACAATTTTGCAACATAGCAAATTTCTGAAACATAGCCAAACTTGTGAAAAATAATACCATGCATTGTTAATATTTTAAGATTGTATGGAATAATGAAAGTACTTGTAGATATAATTTATGTTTAAATATTATTAAAATAGCAATTAAATAAGTAATTTAAGATTTTAATTAAAAGTTAACATGTTCATGAACTCATTATTTCACAAAGAAAAGTAACCCTTCATTTTGTATTTAACTATATTGGTTCTATTCATTTTAAACATCAAAAACACTTAGAAGATTGACACATTAATTCCATATTAGTTATAGTCATTTTAAGAATTACTAGATGATATTAGGTATATTTAGGTCTTTATTACATTTAACTTAGTCTCTTTAGCAGCCAGGTTTTAGA
Source organism: Larix kaempferi (assembly GCA_027924585.1). Lineage (NCBI taxonomy): Eukaryota > Viridiplantae > Streptophyta > Pinopsida > Pinales > Pinaceae > Larix > Larix kaempferi. The sequence continues at coordinate 9,948,483 of BSBM01000010.1, read as the reverse complement.
ATTTCTAGAAATACTATCTAGATGTAACACTAAGCTTAGTATTTAACTATATTTCCTCTATTCATTTTAAACATCAAAAACACTTAGAAGATTGGTATAGTAATTCCTTATACATCCCAACAATATTAGTCATAGTCATTTTAAAAACTATTAGATGATATTAGGTATATATAGGAACTTTTTTTACAGAACTTGCTTTTCTAGTAGCTAGGTTTTAGAATTTGTAGAATTAACATGTAGAATTTGAATATGTAATCAGTTGATATTTGTGCAAGTGTAGACATTATATCAAATGGAAAGAGAGGAGTCTTTGAGGCGAAAGCGTAGGAGGTCTTCACAGTCTTTTGGGGTTGGTGTTACAAGTGATAATCGGAGGTTGTCAACTTTCCCTCGAGATTCTAGTTTATTGTATAGTTCACATTCAGTTAATCATCGCCGAGGCGAAAGGGGTACAAATGATTCCCCTATATCTTCTGTGGAAGAACGTCGATCTCGACCCTCTGTTGGTATATGAATATCGATCTTTTAATGTGTACATACAAATTGTTTTTTTGTGTACGCAAAAATTGTACTTGTGTTTAAACAAAACTTTGTTTTTATTTGAAGCAGAGGATGGTTCAGAAGATGCTTGTAATTCTATAGAGAGGGAGGCAGAGCGAGCAATGGAGATAGATGAGGGTGCAGAGCAAGGTTCTCAAGAAGCTCATCATTCTACACAAGGTGATGATGGTCGAGCCAGGACGCAATATGTTGAATTAACTGAGGGTTGTACACCCATTACAACATATCCATCTGATCTACCTCGGGAGCTTCCATGGGAAAGTGGTGATCATCAAATGACTGTTGAAAGATGTAGATCCCACTATGGCAAGTTGGAAAATGATTTGTCTACTATGGATCTCCCTCCAGAGAGTAAACAAATTTTGGAGATTGTTTTGGGATCATTGCAAAAATTCATTCAGACATATGAGAATCTTGGACCAACTACAAATGGTTTTGTTGATTTGATGCGAAGACGAAGGGAACAAGTGATGGGTCCAGACAAGTGGGCTGTTGTGAAGGAGACAGCGACGAAAGAATAGGCTAAATCAATGTTTAACTTCAAAGAATGTCTAAAGCGAGAAATGTTGAAAGTGCAATATTTCAAGCATCCTGATCTTGCACATCTACTCTATGATTGGTTTCTCGCAGCCTATGGTCGGTTTCCATGGAACGATGAGGTTTCTCAATATTTTGCTAGATTTTTTTATGCTGAGTTTTTTTTAAATATGAAGCCAGACTATACTGATGTTTATTCAGAATTTTATGGAGTTGTAAAGGGTCGAATATATAATCGAAAAGGTGCTCTTAGAGACCCTACAACTCTTCGACCTCTACCCCAGATATCTCACCCACCCAGGTTAGTGGCATTAAGATCAGAGATAGAGCCCACATCTCAACTTGGGACAATTGCAAGGAATTTTGTTGGCGATGGTTTATCATCAGTATTAGTTGGAGTAGATGTGGGATTGATTCCAGAAAGGGCTCGTTCTATTATTCGTCAAAAGTTTGTTTACAAAATCAATGATGAGATAGATGGAATGAGCATTGAAGATCTCAGGGCATATGCCAAGGTTTGTCGCGACCTAGCGGCAAATGTTATATCTAATGACACATCGAGTTTGGGAGAGGTTTGTTGATTATGATATGACTTTATCTTAATTTAATCTTTTATTCATTTTGAATTGAATTTTTTGTTACATTATATGAATGATAAATTATGTTTTTTGATGTAAAGTAATAGGTACATTATGTAAATGTTTATTAGTTGCAGTTTTCAAGAATGATGAATGAACATTTTTTCCATGTTTCCACTAGCGAAAATATAGAGCATATTCGAGAAGTATATTTATTATTTACATATTTATAATTATGTTTGAACTTGATATTATATATATATATATTGAATTTTAATTTAACTATGCATCTTATTGTTAATTTGACTTATCCACGCAGGTTTTTTTAGATACGAACTTTATAAATGATATACCATATATTGTGAGCTAATGTTTTTAATCTTTTTCTTTTAGTTTTAAGTTAATTGGCACAGTAATTTTTTTGTTTACATTATGTTTTATTTATTGACACAATTTAAATTTTAGGGGGGAGAGATAGGTTCTCTGCTTCATGCAACAGATATTGGCACAGAGGTAATTTTGTTCACACTTGAATTGATCTTTGATATAAGTTTAATATTTTAATTTTTATGGATTTAGTTAAAATTTGTTCAAGTAATTTATGAGATTCATAAATTAATTTTATACTTATTGCAGCTTGGGTCTCTTAAATCTTTTGGAGGCAAAGGAAAAAATCCTTTGGAGGATGGTGGTGGACAAGTATTTCGAGAATTTGATGTAATTTTGTTAATAATTGAATTGTTTTTGGATATATAAGTTTGATATTTTAATTTTTTGAATTTAGTTTAAATAATTTAAATGATATTCATAATCTGTTTTTATACATGTTGCAGGGTGGGTTGAGTCCACGGGGAGACCCTAGTGGAGGATAGCATGGTGGACATTTTTTGTTTGTTGATATGCATAGATTGCAAAGATTTGTTTTGGACATGTCGAGGAGATTTATTTTTGGACTAGATACATATATGTACATTGAACTCACATGTTCATGAACATTTTTTTTAGGATTATATACATGTCCTTTGAACTTACATACTTTGTGTTTGCTTTAAATGATCTACTTATTTTTGTTTATTTAGCATATTTGGTGTGATTTAAAGGTTTATAATATGTATTTGCATATTTAAATGAATGAATGAATATGTAAGAATGAATGTTAAGGATGTTATAATCTAGGTGTGTAATGAATGAATGTTAGGTTTTTATAGAAATTTTAAGAATGGATGAGTGTTAAAATTGAATGTTAAGAATGATTTATCTTTGAATGTTAGGAAGTTTTGATAGAAAAATGAACATGCTAGGTTTACAGTTTCGGAATGTTAGGAAGTTGTGATTGAAATATGAATGTTAGGAAACCAAAAATTGAATGTTATGTTCAAATTTTGATATATGTATGTAACTACTTGAATATGTTAAGAATGAATGTTTCATGGTAAGAATGAATGTTAACGAAGTTATGATAGGTGCAATGAATGAATGAATATTAGGTTTTTATATAGATTTTAAGAATAAATGAATGTTAAGATTGAATGTTAAGAACATGATATCTTTGAATATTATGAAGTTTAGGAATGTTAAAGGAAGTTTAAAAATGGATGAACATAGGTTTAAAGTTCAGAAATGTTAGAAAGTTTTGATTGAAATATGAATGAATGTTAAGATTGAATGTTAAAAACATGAATATTATCTTTGGATGTTAAGAAGTTTAGGAATGTTAGATGTTTTGATAGAAATATGGATGAACTAGGAAGTTTAAAAATGAATGTTAAGAACATGAATGTTATCTTTGAATGTTAGGAAGTTTAAGAATGTTAGAAGTTTTGATAGAAATATGGATGAATTAAGAAGTTTATAAATAAATGTTAAGAACATGAATGTTATCTTTGAATGTTAGGAAGTTTATGAATGTTAGAAGTTTTGATAGAAATATGGATGAACTAGGAAGTTTAAAAATGAACATGTTAAGTTCAAATTTTAGGAATGTTGGGAAGTTTTGATTGAAATATGAATGTTAGGTTCAAATTTTGATAGGAATGTTAAGAATATGTTAAGAATGAATGTGATGGTAAGAATGGATGCTAAGGAATTTATGATAGGTGCAATGAATGAATGAATGTTAAGATTGAATGTTAAGTTTGAATGTTAAGAACATGACTGTTATCAGGAGCGAGTAAATTTTTTCGACCAACTTTCTAAACAAGAGGAAGATGCCAACGTTTTAGATATTCTAAAGATTGCCCATTACTTTCCCACTATCATTAGCAAGGAGGACAATGACTTTTTGATTCAGGAAGTATCTAGAGAAGAACTTGAGGATATTTTGAAACTATTAAAAAAAAAAGAGTCTCGGACCAGACTATATACCTATGGAATTTTATATCATCATTTTTTATGTTCTGGGCATGATCTTGTCACGTCCCCATTTTGACCCCCTTCACATTAAATCGTAAATGGTGTAAATATTGTTACTTAATCATGGTGAGGAGCTCAAGGCCAAGGCCCCACCATTGATTTAGCATTTTATGTATCGGTAATTAAAGAAATAGATGCCTATGGTTCTTGTGCTAGATGGGCACGATGTAAATAAGACATCATGTAAATACGAATTTTAATGAAAAATACCCACAACTAGCTATGCAATGCAACAAAGAGATGGGGGCATGATTCTAAAAGGAATAGGGAGGGAAATTATTCAAACCCTTGAGCCAATGGTGTTAATCCATGTGTCAATGAGAAAACCCATAAACCACCAACTACCCATTTTGGGTTATGGACCCAATCATTTAATTCTTCCAAGAATTGGTTGAGGTAGTTAATGCCTTGGGAATGAAGAGGTATGGCAGCCAATTTCGTGTATGGGCAAGCCATCAACTTGAGAAATCGTGTTTTGTCTCCTTGGGCAAGAAAACACCCACGAAATGGTGCCCAAAGCCATTCTGAACAAGGGGTCTTTCATCTCTCACGCAGACTGAGCTCACTGGAATTTATCCTCATGTTTTTCACCATAACCCTGCATTTTCCATGCCCAGGAACTCGTTTTTGGTAGTGTGCAGCAGCTAGGGAAGGAGGGACGCGATTTGGGACTGAGGGAGAGGTCGTTTTTGCCCTGGGGGCATTTTTCTGGAATGGGTTTGCTCTCCCAGTTGAATTTTTTCAGTTGCCAATACGTTTTGGATCTTCCCACGTTTTTCTGAAGCTCAGGAAACCCCACCTCATGCATCCCACTGTTGAAAAGTTTTTCTCATGCTCAACAAGTGTAGTTTTGTTGTTATGAGCATCCTTGTTTGTTTTGAACCTGTGAGCAAGAACCTTGGACTGGTAGTGGACAGAATTGGCTTGATAAACCTAGTAGAAGGAGTAACCTCTCAAGAAGATCAAGAGGGCTTTGGCTACTTTTCTATGCACACCCTGAGAGCACTAGAAAGGAAGGTATGGCTTGAGGGACTGTGTGGCAGTGAAGAGAATACTTCCTTGTGTTGGGTGTGTAGGCATTGTGAGTGCCACGCTGAATAGATCTGGGAGGGGTATCCATAGCTCTATGGTTGAGCATACTAGCTTAGCAATTCTTCCCTTCCATGTCCTAGCAGCCTGATAAACCCAATTGCAGATTGGCTTAGCTCATCTTGGTGTATGCTTGGCTATGTGTGAGTCTGTTGTTCCCTGGTTCCTTGTAGAGATCATGCCCAACTCGGGGGGTGGCAGTTGTATCAAGAGGTTGATAAGCACAACTGGCCTATGGTTGGGTGGAACGTTGCAGTTGCATAGCCAGTTGCTTGGGACTACTTTGTTAAGATAAGTATTCTCCTGTGTTAATCTTGAAATTGTTATTTGATGAATATCTTGAATGAATGATGGATGTGTAATTGAAATCAATTCCGCTGTGTATTCTTATAATTGTACACTTCCATATGTCTTTTATGTGAATGCTTATATAGAAGTTCATGGGGCTAATTGTTCGGTTTAGCACCACGTCCTCTCCATCATGCTGGTATGATGGGAGGGGACGTGACAGAATGGTATCAGAGCTCAAGGCCAAGGCCCCACCATTGATTTAGCGTTTTATGTATCGGCAATTAAAGAAATAGATACTTATGGTTCTTGTGCTAGATGGGCACGATGTAAATAAGACATCATGTAAATACGAATTTTAATGAAAAATACCCACAACTAGCTATGCAATGTAACAAAGAGATGGGGGCATGATTCTACAAGGAATAGGGAGGAAAATTATTCAAACCCTTGAGCCAATGGTGTTAATCCATGTGTCAATGAGAAAACCCATAAACCACCAACTACCCATTTTGGGTTATGGACCCAATCATTTAATTCTTCCAAGAATTGGTTGAGGCAATTAATGCCTTGGGAATGAAGAGGTATGGCAGCGAATTTCGTGTATGGGCAAGCCATCAACTTGGGAAATCATGTTTTATCTCCTTGGGCAAGAAAACACCCATGAAATGGTGCCCAAAGCCATTCTGAACAAGGGGTCTTTCATCTCTCACATAGACTGAGCTCACTGGAATTTATCCTCACGTTTTTCACCATAACCCTGCATTTTCCATGCCCAGGAACTCATTTTTGGTAGTGTGCAGCAGCTGGGGAAGGAGGGACACGATTTGGGACTAAGGGAGAGGTCGTTTTTTCCCTGGGGGCATTTTTCTGGAATGGGTTTGCTCTCCCAGTCGAATTTTCCCAGTTGCCAATACATTTTGGATCTTCCCACGTTTTTCTGAAGCTCAGGAAACCCCACCTCATGCATCCCACTGTTGAAATGTTTTTCTCATGCTCAGCAAGTGTAGTTTTGCTGTTATGTGCATCCTTGTTTGTTTTGAACCTGTGAGCAAGAACCTTGGACTGGTAGTGGACAGAATTGGCTTGATAAACCTAGTAGAGGGAGTAACCTCTCAAGAAGATCAAAAGGGCTTTGGCTACTTTTCTATGCACACCCTGAGAGCACTAGAAAGGAAGGTATGGCTTGAGGGAATGTGTGGCAGTGAAGAGAATACTTCCTTGTGTTGGGTGTGTAGGAAATGTGAGTGCCAAGCTGAATAGATCTGGGAGGGGTATCCATAGCTCTGTGGTTGAGCATACTAGCTTAGCAATTCTTCCCTTCCATGTCCTAGCAGCCTGATAAACCCAATTGCAGATTGGCTTGGCTCATCTTGGTGTATGCTTGGCTATGTGTGAGTCTGTTGTTCCCTGGTTCCTTGTAGAGATCATGCCCAGCTCAGGGGTGGTAGTTGTATCAAGAGATTGATAAGCACAACTGGCCTATGGTTGGGTGGAACGTTGCAGTTGCATAGCCAGTTGCTTGAGACTACTTTGTTAAGATAAGTATTCTCCTGTGTTAATCTTGCAATTGTTATTTGATGAATATCTTGAATGAATGATGGATGTGTAATTGAAATCAATTCCGCTATGTATTCTTATAATTGTACACTTCCATATGTCTTTTATGTGAATGCTTAGATAGAAGTTCATGGGGCTAATTGCTCGGTTTAGCACCACGTCCTCTCCATCATGCTGGTATGATGGGAGGGGACATGACAGATCTACTTAGGTTCATTGAAGACTCTAGAATAAATGGGAAAGTATTGACATCTTTTAATTCTACCTTTCTCGCTTTGATTCCTAAGACAGAAAAGCCTAAAAGCTTTGATCAGTTCAGGCCGATCTCACTTTGTAACTCTATCTACAAAATCATAGCGAAGATTATCAGTCAAAGAATCAGACCCTTCCTTTCTGAAGGCATATCGCATGAGCAATTTGGTTTCTTACCAGGTAGATAGATACATGAAGCAATGGGAGATGCTCAAGAAGGTATACACTCTATCAAATCTAAAAAGATCAAATCTATTACTATGAAAATAGACTTTAAAAAAGCATACGATAGAGTCAGTTGGACCTATATCAAAATGATTCTCTCTCACTTGGGGTTTGGTCCTATTTTTACTAAATGGATAATGGAAACTATCTCCTCGATGTCTTTCGCGGTGTTGATCAACAGTGTGGCCTCCCCCTTTTTCACTCCTGGAAGAGGCATCAGATAGGGTTGTCTGCTAGATCCCCTCCTATTCCTCTTGGTGGCAGACGGCTTAAGTAGAGCCCTAGCTTATTCTATTGATCATGGAGAATACAAAGGCATATCAGTGGGAGGAACTTGCAGAGTGTCTCATATCTTGTTTTTGGATGACATGCTTCTTTCTACTGATGGCTCACGCAAAGATTTGAAGAAATCAGTGTCTATATTGGATCTATTATGTACTTCTATAGGTATGAGATTTAACCATTCCAAATCCTCTCTTATTATAGAATACTTAAAAGAATAAGAAAGGGTTTACTTGAGGAGTTTCTTCCCCTTTATTGAAAAACCCTTAGATAGTGGTTTTAAATACCTTGGGTTCCCGTTAAAACCTAATTCTTATGAGAAAAACGACTGGAATTGGCTGATTGCCAAATGCGAGAAAATAATAGCTAATTGGAGCTATAGATGGATTTCTAAAGCTAGTCATCTAGTCCTAGCTAAATCTGTATTAGAAGCCACTCCAGTTTTCTAGAGCTCCCTTGCTTGGATTCCTCGAGGTACTTTAACATCTATAAGAAAACTCCTCTTTAATTTCATCTGGTCGGGTTCTCTTGAGCACGGGAAAATGGTTTGGATCAAATGGCAGGTCCTCACTATTCCAAAATCTCAAGGAGGATGAGGACTGAAATGCCTCATTTTGTTTTCTAAAGCACTCCCAGCAAAAAATGTTTGGATATTAATAGCAGGCTCTGGTCTCTGGAGAGAGATAATTATTCACAAATACATAAATCCCTACTATGTTATGGAGTGGATTCGAGACCTGGTTAAAATTGTTCTCTATCCTTCCATTATTTGGAAAGAAGCAGTAAATTCTTTCGATGTCATAGGCGCACACTTGTCATGGAAGGTAGGGAACGGGCGCAAATTGCGAGTGGGGGAAGACGCCTGGATAGGTAGCGGGAACCTTTTTCTTCTCCCTCAGCACATGATATTTCAAATCAGATTCAAAGGTATTCACACACTCTCTCATATCGTTGTCCCCATAAATTCTTCTAATACAATTCAAAGGTGGTTAAAGGAAGTTACGGTGGGTTTTAGAGATGCGAAGGAGGTCATTTGGGACATTTTTATTAAACAACTAGGTTTTAACCACATTTTCTTATCTTCTTCTGAGGACCAGCTGGTTTGGGATATTGATGAACATGGAAGATATTCCCCTAAGAAAGGATATGAATGGTTAATGGGAGTGGAAAATACCAACCATCCCTAGTGGAGGAAGACACGCCGAAAATTTAGATGCCCTCCGAAATCCAAATTACTAATGTGGTTCTTCTTAAATGAAAAATCCCTGACTTGGGATCAGCTACAAAGAAGAAACTGGGAGGGTCCGGGCAGATGCAGTTTATGCCTAGAAGTAGAAGAAACCAATAGGCATCTGGCAGTGGATTGTAAATTCACAATTCAAGTCTGGAAAGAACCAGAGGCACTTCTGAAATCCAGTTTCAGCTAGAATGGCTATTATGTACAGGAATGTTTGAAGAACTGGCTACTCCAACCAAATTCCAAGGAATTCAAAATTCTGCCACTAATAATCCTGTGGCAGATATTGATGGCTAGAAACCTCTCAATCTTCGAAGGAAAGGTTAAAATTCCCTTATTTTGTGCCAAAAACACCATAGCACTCCTAAATTGCTATCCCCGAGAGGAAGTAATTTTTAAACGCATAATGGTGGAGATCGAAGCGTTCAATCTTGACTACCTAAGGGCCTATTTTGACGGGGCAGCCCAATCTTCCCAAACTGGAGCTGGAGGGGTAATTCTTTTACAAAACAATCTTAAACTGAGCTTCAAAGCAGGGATAGGTAAAGGAAGTAACAATTTTGCAGAACTTTGGGCCTTAAAAATCCTTCTAAGCCAGGCTTTACTTCTTGGAATCACCCATCTTCAAGTTTTTGAGGACGCCAAAATTGTAATCGACTGGGTAAATGACAAATTAACCTGCGATGACATCTTTCTATCCCCTATACTTGAGGAGATCCGAAGACTAAAGAACTCGATGGAATTTTCTACTTTCGCTCAAATATTTAGAGAAAGAAATACAAAAGCAGATTTGTTGTCCAAGGCAGGTTTGGAACTCAAAGATGGAGATAATCATGTTAGAAAAGAAATGGAAGATGAAGACACAGATTTTATTCACTCCTCCCTGTGGGACACTCAGTGAGAATCTTTGGGACATATCTAGTTCCCCTTTTTTTTTGCTCTTTTTTTCTCTTTTTGAAACCTGAAGGCTCTGCATAATTGTGCAATTTACAATTAAGTACCCAATACTTTCAGACTTATGTCCAAGACATCTATGTATATTTGTAGCTATTTTGAAACATTTTAGAACACTACAGAGATGCCTAAAGAGTTTTTTGAAATTGTATAAGATACTTATGATCTATTCTGAGACTATCATGAGACTTTGAAGAATGTAATACTTATTTTGCATAAATAATATTAGTATTTTTTTCCTATGAAATATATATATATATATATATATATATATTACTTTTATTTCAATTTAAATCTAAAATGTTTTGATACAAGGTAAATAAAAAAGCCAAAAAAAGTTTGCCTCACCAAAACTAATGATGGTAAGGAAATTTGGTGCATTCTTTCAGAGATGTTATAACTTATAATCAATATCAAATAATAATTTATAGATGTTATAATACATCAAATAATAATATAACGCATGAATGGACCACTTCAGTGACAATGACAACAAAAACGGTCAACCATGTTAATGCAGAACAATGATAGTGTATAGATGAAGCCTGAACCAAACATTCTTAACAGCTGTAAGATAATGGAGGAATTGCCGTTGATGTTCCAGCAAGGGAAGATTGCCCAGCAACAACTTCTTGATGATGGCGGCCTCTTTCCCATGCTTCTGCTGCCCTCATCTTCCGGCTGCCAAGAACATCAAGATCCGTGATTGGACCCTTTCTCAACGCCATCCAACAAAACAGAGAGTGGATAGACAATCAGCTAAAAAGGGTTGGGGCGTTGCTCTTTAGAGGATTTCCAGTGAGAACTGCATCTGATTTCAACGCAGTTGTAGAAGCATTCGGATGGGAAGAACAGCCATATGTGGGCGGAGGCTCCAGGACGAAGATTGAAGGAAGAGTGTATACTTCAAACGAAGGTCCTCTGCATCGGCCCATCAAATTCCATCATGAGATGAGTACGGTGAGTTGATTGCAGTTAGAAAGCTTCGGTGCTCTGACATGTACCCATGTAGAATACTGTTTGGAATTGTCTACTTATTCCTGGTTTCATTGTTCTTGGCGGAATTCTGTGTATTGAATAATATTGTTGAGAAGAAGAAAAATCTATATATATCTGCTTCGTTTCTTTAAAAAAAAATAAGTTAACACAGATTCATGATTTCATCCCTGATTTTGTGTGAATAAGCAGCAGGCATATCCAGCACCTCACCTTCTGTGCGTCCTTGCATTCATGAAACTTCAAAAAACATGTCATATTCTTTTGGAATTATTTCCGAAAAACGACCCTAAAACAATTCTCCACATGTTATAACATAGCTGCAAAATCCTAAATACAAGCAACCTAGTGCAATATTTCAGATTAATATCGTAACACTGATACTACTTTCCTCTTTTTAAAAATCCTACTCTTACTCTGCTCCCTTGAGAGCAGACAACAGTGATAGCACTATTCAAACCTGATAAAAACCCTGATCACTGTAGCACTGAGCCCTCAAGCTAACACAATTGTAAACTGATTGACTCGGAGATTGTGCCGCTTAAAGGTTTTAATAACTCTGGGAATAGTGGCTAATTTTATCCTCCAAATGCTACATTGATCTGGAGTTTGAAATAGATCTATGCTCATCTTATACACAATAAACTTACACTTTCTCTTTTAGGGTTTGGTTATTCAAACTAATTCTGAGTATTGTTTATCCTGTGCAGTTTCCTGAGTTTCCTACCAAAATAATGTTATTCTGTGAGATTGCCCCTCCGGAGGGAGGGCAGACAGCAATCGTATTAAGCCATAAGATCACCCAAAGAATGGAAGAGAGATACCCACAACTTGTAAGAAAATTGGAGAAAGAGGGGCTGATCTATCCATTCAGCATTCCTCGGGAAGACGATCCTGAATCCTTTTCAAAGGGCTGGCAATCCCGTTTCCAAACCAAGGACAAACAGGAAGCAGAAAGGACCTACAAGTATTCATAACTACCATAGATTCATAAAAAAATGATTCTGGAAAATTTTTAATGGGTTTTTAAAATGCCTGTGTAATTTGATTTCTTCTATTTAGATGGTAGGGTCCGTGGCTTCTGTGAGCATAATTACCTATTTCAATTGAATTTGTTTTGATTTTTTTAATGCCTGCTTTAGGTGATTTCTGCTGCTTCCCTATTTAGCTTCTCTGGGCACAATTACGCATCTTTATTAATGGAAAAGAAATTGATCATTGGTGAACTTGTTGCTTTCAGGGCTGTTGCTCGTTCATTATCCAAAGTGAGGTGGGCAGATGACAGAATGAGGTGGGCAGAGGATGACAGATTGATATTTGAAATGGGACCTATTGTTTCTATCAGAACATTTGATGGGGACACAGAAAAGAAAGCCTGGTTCAACCTTATAGCATCATTAGAAACACCGCCAATGTTCGGAGATGGCTCTCCGCTTTCTGTAGAAGCAATTGAATCATGCGTCCAGATTACTGAAGAAGAGAGTGTGGAGATCAACTGGGAAGTTGGTGATATGCTCCTGCTCGACAATCGGTTTGTGCAGCATGCCAGGCGGCTTTCTGGCCCACCAAGAAGGATACTTGCAGCCTTCTGCAAGTAGCATTACCAACAGCTAGGAATGAAAATCCCATAGCTGTGTGGCAAATTGTCCCTCTCATAGATACTCCTCTAGCTATAAATTATTTTTCCATTGTCACATATGGGATCGATGTAAGATCCTAATCTCAACAATTCGGATTCCATTGATTATTTGTTTGTGAATTGTTAGTTCGTACAGCAGGTTTGGAAAGTGGTTTTACAATTATTGTGGATATCAGAATCTTGGGGAGGCGCTTCCTTTGAGTAGCATCCTTTGATAATATTCCTCTTTTAGTTATTTGGCGTATCTGGAGGTTGAGCAATTATGTTATTTTTGAAGGTGGATCAAAGCACAGCTCCTATTTAAGCACTAAGATTGTTGGAGTATAATCAGAATATCAGCGGGAGGAGTATTTAAGATCAATTCGAGTTATTAAAGCTCCTTTGTTTTCAGTGTATCTTGTTGGCTTTTTCGATGTGGTATCTCAGTCTGGCTGTAGTGGTGCAAGCATCGTTCTAAAATTTGGCATAGATCGTTACATTGTTGGATCGATTGTGGCTTTAGCATCAATTCAAAAGCAGAGTTGATCATGGTGCTTTGGGGGCTGTTATTGTTTGCTGTGTTCAAAATATTCTCTCCCTACAAGTTTTCACGGATTATTGGGTCATTGTGGATTGGGCGGGTAAGGCTTGTCATCTTGGAACATGGGCAATCTAGAATCAGAGTGCTGCAAAATTGATTTCTATCTTTGTCTTTTCATCATATCTATAGGGAATATAATTGATATGGTGTCCACAGATTATCCAAAAAGTTCTTGAATCAGGTGAAAGGATTTTATCTCAGGAAGAGTATAAGGATCATCAAATGGTAGCTGAAGGTTCTCTCCAAGCATGGAAATATGACTTCTTGATACATAACTGGTTATTGTCTTGTTTTAGCTTTCTGGGTAGGTTGACTGTAAACTTTTGATGATGATTGTATTAGTTTGTGAACAGATTGTAGGTAGAGGAGAAATATATTTTGATGAACAATGATGTTCTGATTATACTTTGTTATATTTAATTAATTTTTAATAAATATTAAGTAATAGGTTTTTTTAGGAAAGAAAAAAAACAATTCTATGAAGGTTGGAAATAATCTCGTAATAATGGTGAACTTACTTGCTTGAGTAGAGATTTGTTTATTTTTATGTGGATGTTAGGAATATTCTCAGAGCAAATTTAAATGGGCTAGAATATAATGAACTACAAAATTGGATGCCTCCGTAATTTTACACTAATCCCATATGATTCACTCGTTGTAAACACAGTTTAAATGTTTAGATACAATAAACAATATATAATTTATTTATTTTAAGAGTTTTGGGGATTATATTTTAGAATTCAAAATCTAAAATATATATAAAATACTGCCACACTTTTAGTATTGGGTGTTTCCATGTACACTTTTAGTATTGGGTGTTCTCATGAAGATGGGTAACTTTTATATAATTTATTTATTTTAAGAGTTTTGGGGATTATATTTTAGAATTCAAAATCTAAAATATATATAAAATACTGCCACACTTTTAGTATTGGGTGTTTCCATCTACATTTTTAGTATTGGGTGTTCTCATGAAGATGGGTAACTTTTTTTGGCAAGCGCTGGACATGAGTATGCTGAAAAACGATCTTAATCGAGTTTTTTTAATCGCTCTATTGAATTTTCAAACACTCGATCGAGAGCTTAAATAAGTGCTACGCTCAATCGAGAACTTGCTATGTTTGTTAAAGACATATATTTAACATGAGCTTGTAAAATCTTTCATTTTGTATGCACACAGTTCGATCGAGCTACCTTTGAAAGCTCAATTGAGCTAAACCTTTGAAAGCTCGATCGAGCTAAAAGCATGATTGAGATAGCATGATTGAGATAATATCTCAATCAAGCTTCTCTGCGTCCTTCCATTCTTGAAACTTCTAGAAACATGTCGTATTCTTTTGGAATTATTTCCGAAAAACGACCCTAACACAATTCTCCATGTTATAACATAGCTGCAAAATCCTAAATACAAGCAACCTAGTGCAATATTTCAGATTAATATCGTAACACTCATACCATTTTCCTCATTTGAAAATCCTACTCTTACTCTGCTCCCTTCAGAGCACACAACAGTGAGAGCACTATTCAAACCTGATAAAATCCCTGACCACTGTAGCATTGATCCCTCAAACTAACACAATCCTAAACTGATTTGACTTGGAGATTGTGTCCCTTAAAGGTTTTACTAACTCTGGGAACAACGACTAATTTTATCCTCCAAATGCTAGATAGATCTGGAGTTTCAAATAGATCAATGCTAATCTTATACACAATTTTAGTGTTTGGTTCTTCAAACTAATTCTGATTATTGTTTATCCCATGCAGTTTCCTGAGTTTCCTACCAAATTAATGTTATTCTGTGAGATTGCCCCTCCGGAGGGAGGGCAGACAACAATCATATGAAGCCATAAGATCACCCAAAGAATGGAACAGAGATACCCACAGCTTGTAAGAAAATTGGAGAAAGAGGGGTTGATCTATCCATTCAACATTCCTCGGGAAGACGATCCTGAATCCTTTTCAAAGGGCTGGCAATCCCGTTTCCAAACCAAGGACAAACAGGAAGCAGAAAGGACCTACAAGTATTTATAACTACCATAGATTCATAAAAAAATTGATTCTGGAAAATTTTTAATGGGTTTTTAAAATGCCCGTGTAATTTGATTTCTTCTATTTAGATGGTAGGGCCCGTGGCTTCTGTGAGCACAGTTAACCATTTCTTTCATTTTTTTAATGCCTGCTTAAGGTGATTTCCGTTGCTTCCCTATTTAGCTTCTCTCGGAACAATTACGCATCTTTATTAATGGAAAAGAAATTGATCATGTGGTGAACTTGTCGCTTTCAGGGCAGTTGCTCGTTCATTGTCCAAAGTGAGGTGGGCAGATGACAGAATGAGGTGGGGAGAGGATGACAGATTGATATTTGAAATGGGATCTATTGTTTCCATCAGAACATTTGATGGGGGCACATAAAAGAAGGCCTGGTTCAACCTTATAGCATTATTAGAAACACCGCCCATGTTCGGAGATGGCTCTCCGCTTCCTGTAGAAGCAATTGAATCATGCGTCCAGATTACTGAAGAAGAGAGTGTGGAGATCAACTGGGAAATTGGTGATGTGCTCGTGCTCGACAATCGGTTTGTGCAGCATGCCAGGCGGCTTTCTGCCCCACCAAGAAGGATACTCGCAGCCTTCTGCAAGTAGCATTACCCACAGCTAGGAATGAAAATCCCATAGCTGTGTGGGCAATTGTCCCTCATAGATACTGATACTCTAGCTATAAATTATTTTGCCATTGTGACATATCACATACGTCCTTATGGGATCGATGTAAGATCCTAATCTCAACAATTCGGAGTCCATTGATCATTTGTTTGTGAATTGTTAGTTCGTACAGCAGGTTTGGAAAGTGGTTTTACAGTTATTGTGGATATCAGAATCTCGGGGAGGCGCTTGGATTTTTCGATGGGGCGTCTCAGTCGGGCTGCAGTGGTGCAGGTATGGTTCTAAAATTTGGCATAGATCATTAATTTTATTTTATTGTTCGATGGATTGCGGTTCTAGTACCAATTCAAAAGCAAAAAGCAGAGTTGATGGCGCTTGGGGGCTGTTAGGGTGTGTGATAAGAGGCACTCAAATTGCTTCGGTATTTTGGTGAGTCGTTTTTGGTGAGGCATAGTTCCACTTTTTTCTGTTTATTTTTTTGGAATTTTGATGATTTGGGTTGTCTTAAAATGGGCCAAAACCCTTGGAGGCACAGTTCCACCTTTTTCTGGTTATTTTTTTGGAATTTCAACTATTTGGGTTGTCTTAAAATGGACCAAAACCCTTGAAAACACAGTTCCATAACATAATTCCGCAATAAATGAATAAAACTACGATTCCGCTGATTTTTATAACTGAATCTAAAGAACGAATCACTACAAAAGCGAAGCTATTCGAGTGCCCCTTATCCCACGCTGGCTATTTGTGTTTGTTGTGTTCAAAATATTCTCTCCCTACATGTTTTTGCTGACTCTTGCGTCATTGTGGATTGGGCGGGTAAAAAGGATCGGCGGACAGATTATCAAAAACAAACTCTGGAATTAGGTAAAGGGATTTTATCTCATAAATAATATAAGAATCGTCAAATGGTAGTTGAAGGCTCCCTCTAAACATATTAACTTATTAGGGAAATATAGCTTCTTGATACATTGCTGTCAAATGGTAGCTGAAGGCTCTTTCTAAGCATATTAACTTATTAGGGAAATATGGCTTCTTGATACATAGAAGGTTATTGTTTTGTTTTAGTTTTTTTTTTGGTGGGTAGGTTGACTGTAAACTTTTGATGATGATTGTCTTAGTTTATTAGCAGATTGTATTAGAGGCATACTTAATTGTGTAGATATATAATGAATATGGAATATGTTTTTGTAATGGTAGAAAAAGCTATAGGGAGAAGTTTAAGTCACATAAGTAGGTAGGGGAGAAATATATTTTAATGAACAATGATGTTTTTATAATAGTTTGATTGGCATGTCCGCTCCAAATTTAAATAGGCTAGATTGTAAAATACATTTATATAAATATACATTGAATTTCAATTTAAATTTTCATTCATGAGTCTTCACATTTTTTCATAAATAGTTACAAGAATAAGTATTTTACTTCATAATCAATGAATGAACTCAATTTTTGCATATTTGTAGGGTTTATGTGTTATTATTTAGTATCCCAAATCGGAATAGGTGGCACGTGGATGAATATATTGGATTATGTATTGTTTTTTTTTTTTGTAAATAAAAAATATATTAATTCTTAAAAACCAAATACATAGCGCTCTTTCAGAGTTTCAGAATCCCAGAGTTCACAGCCATGTCCAGAAGTACAAAAAAATATCAACCTGTTCTGGACCGGCTTCCAAAAAGGAAATGCAGTCTATTCAAAGTGCTACTATGGGCTAAAGCTAATACTCCTTTGACACTATTTAGACGAAAAAGAGGAAAAAATGGAAGTAAACATGCACACAGCTAACCCTAGGAAATCAAACTAGATTCTTGGAGCCGTCAACCCCACTAGTGCCTTCCATGTCCAGTTGCTTCGCCTTGTCAACCATCTTCTCCTTCTCATCCTCCACCTGCTTTGGATCGATGCTTTGACTTCGCCTTCTACTATTGCCGATAGTCTCCACATCCTCCATACCAGGATAATAGAAACAAATGCCCAGCTTGGACGCAATCAAGTCAATTTTGCTGTGCATCAGACGACTATCAGTGTTATCGTCCTTCCAGGCCCGCACTGGTTCCTCATCCCCGTGACTCTTAACCATGCCACTCATGGTAACATGCGTCATCATGTTTTTCCTCACCCAATAAACCATTATCATCCGATCATAAGCAGAGGCTCTTCCGGCCGTGGTGCCAGGGTCTACAACCCAGTCATCAACCTCCATGTGAATGTCCTCAATGGGGATTGTCTGCACCATTTCCCATAGTTTCTTCTCAAGGGAGTCTATTCCATCATGAACCACAGGAGGAATATGGTCCCAAAAGAAGGTGGTTGCAACCTGGGCCCGGGATTGGGCCCTTGTAACACGACCCCCACTACCGTCCTACTCATACGTCATCTTTCCTTTTCCACGTTCCCCACAGAGACCAGATCCCTTATCAGAATGAAAATTGAAATTTTGTTTGGGAGCCATTCTGGGTAGAATCAGACCGGACCAAACATAGTCAGGTGGTCGAACTAAAGAAAGCCAATCTCTGACCAGCTCCCAAGAATACTTGCTAATCGCTAGAGGAGAAAAAACACTGGAGCAACAAGAAATGCAAATGGCATTGCATAGAAATTAGCGAGAATATAAATCCAGGGAAGCCATTATTATTATGAAAGTAAGGCTTCGTCCCACCTCCGGTTGGTACCATCCAACACCCATAGCCGTACTCCTCCTAGTTAATAAAATTAAGATGAACTTCATAGCCATATATGGAAACTGATGCAGATCCAACCTCCATCTCTTCGCATGCCTGAACCCGTACTCTTTTGGACAGAGATCGGTAGTCAGGTTGGAGGTATGTGTAGTAATCCAAATGATTATTAACGATCTCCAACCGCCTCCTGTCACCATCATGGGAAGTCTGCCCTCCTCCGGCCACCTGCCTGCTTTTTTCAAAATTAGAGTTAGCAAGGTGGCAGTAGTTGGGTGCCTAGTTCTCGTTCCTAAAGTCCTCTAGATTACCTATGGTGAGGGCTCGACCCTCTCGACTCGATGGTTGGCTAAAATATCCGCGACTTTGTTCGCCTCCCGACGGATGTGGCTGAAGGATATGGCATTATGAGTGGTGACTAGGATCCTTAAGCTTTCCAACTTGTCCGAGAACCCCCAACTAGTAGTGATCTTGTTCACTGATTGGCCACTAGACAATTTCTTAGCCATTTGACCTCTTTATGTATTTCATTATCATGTTTTGGCATATATCTTCTCTTTGTCCATTTCATGACAACCTTCAGTGGCAGAGAAGGGATACAAATTTACTCACATTTATGCTCTCTTACTCTTATATATTCCAACAGCCACATCATTCTTCCTTATCGTCTTTAATTTGAGGGTTTAATTCTTTGGAATAGTCTTCTTTCCTAATAACTCAATTTGAAAAACCATTTCAATTTTGCCTTCATAATCTTCTGCAATTTGTGGGAATAAATTTGAAGGGATATTCAAGTTTGTGTCATGCATCAATTGATTACACACATATTATTTTTGAGGTGTAACTTGCTATTTGGTCACTGGCCTAGTTGAAATTAGATGATAAAGCGATCCGTGGGAGGGAGGCCTAGACCGTTAAAGTCATTGTTGCAAGAAGCCTGATGCAACGACCTGGCTATGGGTTCTATGCTCCTGCGAAAGGTGAAATGCAATAAGATGTCAAAAGTGAGTTGAGAAAATTTAGTGAACAATATGAAGCCAATAGCTCTTGTGATACCCAGTCAAATGCAAAGGTAAGTCATGCAAAATACACCTTTCATGTTCATCATTATGAAAACCAGATTTCAATGTTTCCGTTTCAATTTGCATGCTATTTTATTAAAAACAATATTTATTTCCATGTTCAAATGACTTTAAAGTTTAAACATGTTAACATTGTTTTTTTTTTGTGGTTCTTGTTGTTTTTTTTTCTTGTGTCTGTCATTCTATTGATTATTTCACTCTTTAAATTTGTTCTCTTGTAGAAAAGGAAAGCTCGACTTGCTACAATCGAGGATCCAGAACATAAGAGATATTTGCTTTCTGAAGCTATTGAATAGGATGGTTCTTTTTCACCTGTGCATGAAAGTGAAAGCCAGAGAAGGGATGATCATTGAAATAGATATCGGTGAAAATGATAGGGTAGATGCCTTGGTTTTATTTGACAGAATAAAACTTCTCAAGAAAGAGGATTGAAGTGCATGGTTCCAAGAATTGAGGGACTTGTTGTACCCGACTAATGTGGATAAAGAGGACTATGGTCAAGGTACTAATTTCAATTCCAATATTAGAAATCCTCATACGAGAAGGCAGTGACAAAATAGGGTGGATGATAGCCATGAATATATCGATTCCCATTTACTAAATTTGGAAACAATACACCATCTAAATTTTGTAGCTGCACCGCACCTCTGTCAGTGACAAATTTATGATGTAGGGACCCAACCAATGCATTTGTAACTTACCTGGGTGCTTAGCAAACTTGTTGTTATATAGAAGAGCTATATCCCCGCGCTGAAAGTGCTTTTGTTTAACATGGATATCATGCCAAGCCTTCTGTCGGTCCTTTTCCACCTTCTAATGAAAGCCTGCAATGAACCAGTCCTCATCGAGCTGTACCAATTGTGCCAATCATTCTTCTAATACTTCATCCTCTCTCATGCTTGTGACAACTGCAATCCGCACACTAGGGAAGATATATTCCATCGGCATTACGACTTCCTTTCTGTATACAAGTTTGAACAGTTTCTGGCCAGTCAAACATTTACAAGTTGTGTGATATGCCCAAAGTATCGTAGGGATCTTCAAATCCCAATCATCCTGATTTGTGTTGCATACCTTCGTAAGAGCATGCTCCAATATTTTGTTAAATGCCTCCACTGTTCCGTTTTCTTGCGGATGGTAGGGGGTTCTCTTTCTGTGTTGTATTTGAAATTCCTCTGTCATTGCTGCAATTGTCTGATTAACAAAATGAGCTCCTTGGTCGCTCATTAGTTTTTTTGGGCACCCGAACCTGGTGACCAGATTGTCAAAGAGGAATATTGCTACCGTCGTTGCAGAGCAATCCTTTACCAGTGCTACTTCTGCCCATTGCGTCAAGTAGTCTGTCATAGTAATGATGTAGCGTGACCCTGTTCTTTTTCCTGGTGGGTTGATGGGTCCCATGATTTCAACTTCCCACTTATCGAAAGCTTGTAGTGTCAATTGAGGTACTAGTGGCATTTCTTCCCTTCGTGATGGCTTCCCTATTTGTTGACATACGTTGCAGCTTTTAGCGTAGTCCACAGCATCTCCATTCATCATCGACCACCATAGTCCTGCTCGCAAGATCTTCCTCGAAGTGGAGCATCCTCCGTAGTGTCCTCCAATGATCCCATCATGAGCTTCTGCAAGAATCCTCTCCTATTCGTGTGGAAGGACACATCATCGAAGTATCTCATCTGGCCCCATTTTATACAATTGTCCTGCAATCAATTGAAAATCTGCAGCTCTGATGACGAGATGCTTCTTTTGGTTGGTAGTGAAGTTTTCTGGCGCCTCCCCTGTTGCCAAAAACTGAATGACTTGTTCATAATGGTCATCGACCATGCAAACCGTGAACAGCTGAGCATCTAGAAATCCTTAATCAATGCTCCTTGGCTCTTCCCCTAAATCTATTTGTGACAAGTGGTGTGGTCCTGCATTCAGTCATCTTAGCTTTACGATGATTTTGAAATCAAATTCCTGGAATAGTAACAACCATCGACAGATCTTCCCCCCCAACACAGGCTTGTTCACCAGGTATTTTAATGATGAATCGTCGATGAACATTTTATAGTGGCGCCTAATAGGTAGTTTCAAAATTTATGTAAGGCGTAGACCATCGCCAACCCTTCTCATTTCGTGGTTGTATAATTCTTCTCCACAATAGACAAATTCCTACTTGCGAAGGCTACCAGGTGGTCGATGTTGCCTTCTCTTGGTTGGGCCAGGATGACACCTAATGCAACTGATGACGCATCGACGTGAACGTGGAACTCCTTCCTCCAATATGGGAAGGCCAATATGGGTGCGAAAACCATCTTTGCTTTTAATATGTCCAGACTTTTCTGGCACTCTTCATTCCACTCAAACTTGGCGTCTTTCTTCAACAACTTATCCATTGGTGTTGTGATTGCTGCATACGCTCTGATAAAATTTCTGTAATAGCCTTTGTGGCCCAGCGTCGCTCTCAATTGCTTCACTGTTGTCGATAGTGGGAGGTCAAAAATAATTACAATCTTCATCGGGTATACCAGCATTCCTTCCCTGTAGACAATGTGCTCCAATAAAATCCCGAACGGAGCACAAAAGATGCACTTTTTTAGGTTTAATGAAATCTGGTATTGTTGACATCGTTCCAGCATTAGCCTCAGGTTTGCGACGTGATCTTTGACTAACCCATAAACTATTCAATTGTCCATATAAATGAAAAGAAATTTATGAATGTAGTCTTTGAATGCCGAAACTACTAATCTTGAAAAAATTGTTGGAGCATTCTTCAGTCCAAATGGTATCACTGTATATAGAAAGCAACCCCATTCTATGACCAATGTAGTCCTATGTCGGTCTTTCTTCGTGATTTTGATATGGTGATAGCCTGAAAACCCATCTGTAAATGAGTATATTTCTTGATCGCCTACTCCTTAAGGCACCTCATCCGTGAATGGTGTCGGGAACGGGTCGTGTAAGCATGCATCATTCAATTTCTGCAAGTCAACACAGATTCAGACTTCGTTATTTTTCTTGTCCTGGACCACCATCTGGCTGATCCACTCTCATTCCTCTGCTGGTTCTATGATGCCTGCTTCCAACATCATTTCAATCTCGGCTTACACTCTCTCCTTGTCCCTTGGATTCAACTGGTAGGGATGCTGCTTGACTGGTTTCGCATCGGGTTTCAGGGGGATCTTCATTTCACCCAAGTCCTTGGAAATTCCTTTCATCTCCGAGAATTTCATTGGGAATAGATCCTGAAACTCATGAAACAGATCAGCCATCTACGCAATAGTGGAATCGTCCCAATAATCCCCAATGCTTGCAAACTTCGGGTTCTCCTCCGACCCAATGTTTACTGTCTTGATATTCAGTGGTTGCTGGAATTTGTCGAAAGGTATTTCTGGTGCCTTGACACTGTGACTTCCTTCCAACTCCGGTACATGCGGAGCCCTCAAATCATCCTCATCATCTAGCTATCCTGTGATGTTATAACACTCCATCATCATTTCGGGTGTTGCAGTCCACCGAAGTTCTAATGGCTACTCTATCGGTACTACTTCAAATATCTTCTCACGGATCACTTGTAGCGCACTATGGATTAAGGGGTTCTCATCTGAGAAACAAAATGTTTGGCTGAAGCCAATTGTTAGCTTCTCCCAAGAAGTCGTTCCGTGTCGCAGTTCTGCTGTGACATACCAAATCCACGGTACTTCATCCAATGTGTGAACGAATGCATGGACCCATTCCTCTTTTGCTCGTAATCCCCATTTTCTCTCGCACTCAGCCAAATGTGCCTGTGGGTCACTTCTACCATCAAGCTTCCTTCCACTATATCCTTCTGCATCACCGAACCTAACCTCCATGAGGTGTCGACATAGTGGCCAGTTTTTTATATTAGACTTGTGTGCCGCCCACTAGCATGCAGGAGTAGCCATCAAGGCTTCCTCCAAGGCCAATAAACATTGCGGTTCTGCCACTCTTTCTTCAAATTCAGTGAGAAAGGTGCTCAAATTGGGAAATCCCTCATATGTTGGTAGCACGCACTCCTCTGTGGCTACCCATCGTAGTGACTGTGTGATCCAAGAACACCTTCTAAATGACACTTCATGCATCCGGTTCTGCCAATTCTCGAGCGCCTCATCCGAATCCAATGACGCCGAACTGACACTGCGCCATCCCAATTATCCATTTGCGGTAGGATTAATGTAATCCTTGGATATGTTGTATACACTATCCCATCCCTTCGTAAATTCATCTCTCGTCAGTTCAACGTATTTCTGCCCTTCCATAGGATCCAGAGGTGCAACGACCCTCATCTCGTGATTCTAAAACGACATAGTCTGCTTTTTGAAGTTGATAACAGCTAGATTATCGATTTCCCAGTCAATCTCTAGCAGTGTTGGGTAGGGGCTGGTATTGTCCACTATTTCAATTACATCAAAATCTGCATAAGTCTCGAGGCCCTCAATCTTGCTTGGAAGCTGGTACACCCGATCTCTGCATCAAAGGTGACATGTTTCCGTGCTGTTGGTTAGACAATATCCTGTGACTTGTCAGTTCCTATCACAGCTCCTCCTCGTGTCACTACTCCAACAGTCGCATGGTGTCTATGAGCCTCTGTTGATAACATCTGTACAGTCGATGGTGGATTATGATTATGGTTCTGTGGAGGTGGTCGCGAATTCTTGGTATACAATTTTGCGATGAGCTATGGATAGTCTTCAACGCCATGATACACAACGCTGTAATAAGTGCACTGTGGCACCGGATTCGGGAAATCCCTCCAATAGTGCCCCTACTTCCCACAATTGTAGCATATAATCGGTCCCCATCCTCGTCCAACAGCTCCTCGTCATCCTGTGCCAACACCTCGACCTTCACGGAATCCTCCTCTAGCTCCTCCTCACGGTGGGCCATATGGTGGGTACTACGGTTTCCCATACTACGCCTGTTGCGGTGGTCCATATGGTGGGTACTGCGGTTGCCCATACTACAGCTGTTGCGGTGGTCCATATGGTGGGTATTGCGGTGCCGGATATTGTGGTTGACAATACTGCAGTTTCCCATATTGCCCCTGATCATACTGCTAGGGTTGGTGATTATACTGGGTCGGCAGTTCATTATACTGTTGCTGTTGCTGACCCAGTGCTTGTTCTTCTCCTTCCATGAAATATGCAGCCACAATCCTCTCCTGGAGTAGACCATAATCTCTACAGTTGTTCTCATCATGGCCAACTGATTTACAGAACTTGCAATACAAGTTCGCTGGTTTCGACATTATCTTTTGCAGGTATACACACTCTTCTTTTCGATGGCCTCTCGTCTAGAAGACACGACACCAAGGAAACCCTTCCTGATTGAGGGGATTTGGTGCACCCAATTGCAAATATTCTTGAAATTCTAAGTACTGATCCTTGTGCTGTCCTTTCGTCCTGCATCTAGTGCACCAAACATCTTCGTGGGCCTCTTTCCCTTTCTTCATGTCTTGCAGTTGGATCGTCAAGTTTTCCAACTGCGCTTGTATTCGATCCATGCCCAAACCGTTTCTCCTATTGGTGAAGCCTCCAGCTTCATCGCAATCTCCAATGCTTCTGTTTGGGTTCAGGCAAATTTCTAGGGGCGAAGTTTCACCAATTGGCTATTTTTTGGGCCTTTTTCAAAAAATAAATTCACTATTTGGTCATTTTTAGGCTCTAATATCGCCTATATTTACATAAAATATTTTTTTTATCATAATATTCACCAAAATTTACAAGTTTCAATAGTAAATTGTATGTTTCATATTTAATATTCGCCTACCAATCTATATTTATGTTTTTTCAATCCAAAATAATCGCCTAGAATACTACACTTAAGCATACTTTTATAATCCTTAAAAAATACCCTGCTTGGGTTGCAACCTTCTGTTGCATTAGTGGTCCGCGGATGTGTGGTAACAACCCCGCGATAAACCACTCCCTGTGATGCATATAATTTATCCCAAAACTTACCTTCACTATCAATGTTTTGTACCACTGATCAAATTCCCATACCGACTCATTTGGGTATTGCTTGATTTCTATGAGCTCGGTGACATACTGCAATTCCGACTTTGGCTTCCTAAATTCATCGATCATTCCTGCTTTGATCTGAGCCAACGACTTGGCTAGCGTTCCCACTGGAACCCTTGTAAAATTTATAAACCAATCTACAGCATGACCATTAAGGGTCGTCGCTAGCTGTCCTTTTTTAATATCTTCATCTTGGACCTGCTTCACAGTCCATACTACTTCGCACAAAAACCAAAATTGCTCGGGATCCTCAGTCCCATTCCCCTGGAAAGTGGGCATTTTGTGTCGTTTTCCATTCTAACGTTCCTACTGTTATTGCTTACTGATGCACTACTCTTACCGCTGTACGTAGGGAAACTTTGCGAATAGCTTGTGTTTCTTCCTATGAAATTCCAGGTAGTTCGCGGGGTTGCAGGTATGTTGTAACTTACAATCCGTCCTTCTTCCGCTTGTGGGGTAGCTTGGTCACCGTCTTCATCACAATAGGGTCGCTTTCTCCCTTGTGGTCCTATTCCGCAGTCTTCTGTTATGGTCCTTTGAGGAACCTCTCTCTCAATCCTCCTCTTCTTCTCAGGACTTCGAAATATCACCCCACTCCTCAAGGTACCACACTCTTCGTCAACTTCCCTTAGAAACTCGTCATCGCTCATGTCCATCTACCCCACATCTTTCTATCGAATCCACATTCATGCGATACCCACAAGCTCTGCACACTAATCTTTTTACTCATTGGAAGTCATCCTCAATATGCCCTTTTCATAGACGAGCATCTTAATCCACAGTTTTAGCAACAAGAGGAACCTTCCCCTTGGCCCGTTGAAGAAAATCCTTTCCGTGTCGCTATATGATTTGATTGTGTCTACTGCGAACTCAATAATATATCCCTCTAGGATGCTATCCACCTAGAAATTGACCACCCTTCATATTGTGTTGTCGACATGTTTCAGCTATCGAATCAATTCTGGTGTCCAATGGTCAGGCTCAGTTTTTTGGAAATGGTGCTTCTGGAATGTTAGCTGTGCTAACCACTCGTGTAGCAGTACTGGGAATTCGCAAAAAAATATCTCGTGGATATTTGAATAAACATACTTCTGCAACCAACTGCTTACTGTCTGTCTGGGGTTTTGTTTCTCTCCTTCTACGAATTCTTATGTCTTTCTGTCAAACCACTCTTGAATCTCCGGTTTCGTTGGGTGCACAACATATCATCTTCTTTTCCTCTTCAGGGTCCCGACAACGGAAGCATTTGTTGACACAACGACTGTCGACAGGGGTTCACTTTGAACTATCGTCAACAAACCGTCAACCGAACTCCCTTATGCACCAACCCAAAAATCTTTTACCCTTTCCAGCAACACTCACAAAGTGAGTGAAGTCTCACCCAAGATGCACAAGGGGGCTGCAGGAACCATGTTTCCATAGTGGAGTTGAGGACATGCATCAAACACACATTGCACTTGCAGAAACCAAAGATTATATCATTCGCACTATGCTAGCAATTCATCATTCACATATTCATCAATACATAATAGACATTCGCATCAACATAATCTAACTACTCATTAGCATGAACAACAATTACAGAATCCACAGAGCATTAGACATTTCACAAACATTCGCATTCATCATTTAACGGAAACAAGAACAGAGATAGAACCATAATCGAACATCTTCATGCATTCATTAAAACCCGCGGAATGACCTTCACAGAAACAGTCAATACATCATATCGCGGATACAAAACAGATCAACAACTGGATCAAAACTCAAAATATCGATTGCTCTATTCATCACCGGATCAAAGCCCTTAGGCTTACAATCATACTCCTACTTATACAAAACTAATTGGTTACAAAATGGTCCACATGACCCTTATCTAACAAACTAACTACTTCCGCACTTCCGCATTCTCCGCGAATGGTCCCTTTCGTAGCTATCGGCTTCCACACTTCTTGCGAACTAATCCCGTGCCAAAAAGAGGTTAAGAAAGATTAAGATTAAACAATTGAAATCACTAAGATTCATCTCATTAGTTATTAATGATAGATTAAGTTATTTTTCATTGGTGCTGGTTTGTTTAGAACAGTTTGTTTAGAACAAGTCTAAACATTCATTTGATGATTTGGCCAGTTCCACAAGTTTTTTATGTGACAAATTGTTTTTTATTTTATTTTAATTATGTATTGTTCAAATCATGCTTTTGAATATATAAATAGATTCAGCGTTCTCAAATATAAAAAAAACACCGATATTAAGTAAGATTAAACCTGATGTGTAGAAATCGTAAAGATGCATTCCAGCAAGGGAAGCTTGCCCAACAACAAATTCGTGACGATGGTGGTCTCTTTCTCATGCTTTTGCTGCCCCCATCTCCCGGCTGCCAAGAACATCAAGATCCGTCGATTGGGCCCTTTCTAAACACCATCCAAAAAAATAGAGAGTTGATCGTCAGTCAGCTAAAAAGGGTTGGGGCGTTGTTGTTTAGAGGATTTCGAGTGAGAAGTGCATCTGATTTCAACGCAGTCGTGGAAGCATTGCGATGGGAAGCAAAGTTCAAACGAAGGTCCTCTGCATCGGCCCATCAAATTCTATCATGAGATGAGTACGGTGAGTTGATTGCAGTTAAAAAGCTTCGGTGCTCTGACATGTACCCATGTAGAATACTGTTTGGAATTGTCTACTTATTCCTGGTTTCATTGTTCTTTGCGGAATTCCGTGTATTGAATAATATTGTTGAGAAGAAGAAAAAACTATATATATCTGCGTCGTTTCTTTAAAAAGAAATAAGTTAACACAGATTCATGATTTCATCCCGGATTTTGTGTGAATAAGCAGCAGGCATATCCCGCACCTTACCTCCTGTGCGTCCTTGCATTCTTGAAACTTCAAAAATGCAAGGAATGCAAGAATGCGTCCTTGCATTCTTGAAACTTCAAAAAACATGTCATATTCTTTTGGAATTATTTCCGAAAAACGGCCCTAAAACAATTCTCCATGTTATAACATAGCTGCAAAATCCTAAATACAGGCAACCTAGTGCAATATTTTAGATTAATATCATAACACTGATACTACTTTCCTCTTTTTGAAAATACTATTCTTACCCTGCTCCCTTGAGAGCAGAAAACAGTGATAGCACTGTTCAAACCTGATAAAAACCCTGACTACTGTAGCACTGAGACCTCAAGCTAACACAATCCTAAACTGATTTGACTCGGAGATTGTGTCCCTTAAAGGTTTTAATAACTCTGGGAATAGCGGCTAATTTTATCCTCCAAATGCTAGATAGATCTGGAGTTTGAAATAGATCTATGCCAACAAATCAGAGATTGTATCCCTTAAATGTTTTAATAACTCTGGGAATAGCGGCTAATTTTATCCTCCAAATGCTACATTGATCTGGAGCTTGAAATAGACCTATGCTAACCTTATACACAATAAATTTACACTTTTTCTTTTAGTGTTTTGTTATTCAAACTAATTCTGAGTATTGTTTATCCCGTGCAGTTTCCTGAGTTTCCTACCAAAATAATGTTATTCTGTGAGATTGCCCCTCCGGAGGGAGGGCAGACAGCAATCGTATTATGCCATAAGATTACCCAAAGAATGGAAGAGAGATACCCACAACTTGTAAGAAAATTGGAGAAAGAGGGGCTGATCTATCCATTCAGCATTCCTCGGGAAGACGATCCTGAATCCGTTTCAAAGGGCTGGCAATCGCGTTTCCAAACCAAGGACAAACAGGAAGCAGAAAGGACCTACAAGTATTCATAACTACCATAGATTCATAAAAAAATGATTCTGGAAAATTTTTAATGGGTTTTTAAAATGCCTGTGTAATTTGATTTCTTCTATTTAGATGGTACGGTCCGTGGCTTCTGTGAGCATAATTACCTATTTCAATTGAATTTGTTTTGATTTTTTTAATGCCTGCTTTAGGTGATTTCTGGTGCTTCCCTATTTAGCTTCTCTGGGCACAATTACGCATCTTTATTAATGGAAAAGAAATTGATCATTGGTGGACTTGTTGCTTTCAGGGCTGTTGCTCATTCATTATCCAAAATAAGGTGGGCAGAGGATGACAGATTGATATTTGAAATGGGACCTATTGTTTCTATCAGAACATTTGATGGGGACATAGAAAAGAAAGCCTGGTTCAACCTTATAGCATTATTAGAAACACCGCCAATGTTCGGAGATGGCTCTCCGCTTCCTGTAGAAGCAATTGAATCATGCGTCCAGATTACTGAAGAAGAGAGTGTGGAGATCAACTGGGAAGTTGGTGATGTGCTCGTGCTCGACAATCGGTTTGTGCAGCATGCCAGGCGGCTTTCTGCCCCACCAAGAAGGATACTCGCAGCCTTCTGCAAGTAGCATTACCAACAGGTAGGAATGAAAATCCCATAGCTGTGTGGGCAATTGTCCCTCGTATAGATACTCCTCTAGCTATAAATTATTTTGCCATTGTCACATATGGGATCGATGTGAGATCCTAATGTCAACAATTCGGAGTCCATTGATCATTTGTTTGTGAATTGTTAGTTAGTACAGCAGGTTTGGAAAGTGGTTTTTACAATTATTGTGGATATCAGAATCTTGGGGAGGCGCTTCCTTTGAAGAATGCCGTCGAAGATGGACTATATCTGTCGAAAATGGACTATATCTGTAGCAGCCTTTGATAATCTTCCTCTTTTTGTTATTTGGTGTATCTGGAGGTTGAGCAATTATGTTATTTTTGAAGGTGGATCAAAGCACATCTCCTATTTAAGCACTAAGATTGTTGGAGTATAATCAGAATATGAGCGGGAGGAGTATTTGACATCAGTTCGAGTTATTAAAGCTCCTTTGTTTTCAGTGTATCCTGTTGGATTTTTCGATGGGGCATCTCAGTCTGGCTGTAGTGGTGCTGGCATCGTTCTAAAATTTGGCATAGATCGTTACTTTCATTGTTGGCTGGATTGTGGATCTAGCATCAATTCAAAAGCAGAGTTGATCATGGTGCTTTGGGTGCTGTTAGTGTTTGTTGTGTTCAAAATATTCTCTCCCTACAAGTTTTTATGGATTCTTGGGTCATTGTGGATTGGGCGGGTAAGGCTCGTCATCTTGGAACATGGGCAATCTAGAATCAGAGTGCTGCAAAATTGATTTCTATCTTTGTCTTTTGATATGGTGTCCACAGATTATCCAAAAAAGTTCTCGAATAAGGTGAAAGGATTTTATCTCAGGAAGAGTATAAGGATCATCAAATGGTAGCTGAAGGCTCTCTCCAAGCATGGAAATATGGCTTCTTGATACATAACTGGTTATTGTCTTGTTTTAGCTTTCTGGGTAGGTTGACTGTAAACTTTTGATGATGATTATATTAGTTTGTGAACAGATTGTATTAGAGGCAAACTTTTGATGATGATTATATTAGTTTGTGAACAGATTGTATTAGAGGCATACTTAGTCAGTCTAGGTATATAATCAATATGGAATATGTTTTTGTAATGGCAGAAAGAGCAGAGAGAAGTTTAAGTCACATATGTAGGTAGAGGAGAAATATATTTTGATGAACAATGATGTTCTGATTATACTTTGTTATATTTAATTAATTTTTAATAAATATTAAGTAATTTTTTTTTAGGAAAGAAAAAAAAACAATTCTATGAAGGTTGCAAATAATCTCCTAATAATGGTGAACTTACTTGCTTGAGTAGAGATTTGTTTATTTTTCTGTGGATGTTAGGAATATTCTGAGAGCAAATTTAAATGGGCTAGAATATAATGAACTACAAAATTGGATGCCTCTGCAATTTTACACTAATCCCATATGATTCACTCGTTGTAAAAACAGTTTAAATTTTTAGATACAATAAACAATATATAAATTTATTTATTTTAAGAGTGTTTGGGGATTATATTTTAGAATTCAAAATCCAAAATATATATAAAATATTGTCACATTTCTAGTATTTTGTGTTCCCATGAAGATGGGTAACTCTTTTTGGCAAGCGCGGGGCGTGCGTATGCTGAAAAACGATCTCAATCGAGCGCTTACAAAAAGCTCGATTAAATTTTCAAACACTCAATTGAGGGCATAAATAAGCGCTCAATCAAGCTATTTTAAATCTCTTGATCAAGGGTTAATAAAACTTTTGATCAAGCCAATTTGCTCGATCGAGGGTTTTATTAACCCTCGTTCAACCGTCGTAGCTTGATCGAGGGTTTGCATTTCCAAGGCTTAATCAATCTGAAAGGCTTGATCGAGGGTTATAAAAATGCTCGATCAAGAACTTTCTATGTTTATAAGTATAAAAGGAAATAGACCACGACTTATTTAACCATGTCTATTGCATAGAAACAAAGCAAATGTCTATTATGGAGGGTTCTTTATAATCATTTGCAAATATGGGTCGGAGAGTAATTGGAGTTATAGATGTGACCAAACACATCTTTAACCCCAATTACTCCGCGACTAATATTTAGACACAAAATCTAGAGGAAGTTGTGATATAATTGATTTTATTTGATTCTTCTTCAAGGTATTTAATATTACCGACAAATATCAGTGTTTTTGTTGAAATTATGTTTTATTAAAATCAATTATTCTATAATTATATGATTTTAATTAAATTCGAAGAGAATCTAAGTTAAGAACATATATTTGACATTAGCTTGTAAAATCATTCATTTTGTGTGCACACACAAAGAGGAGCACCCAATTTTGTTTTTTAATTACAAGTTTTAAAAGTTGGATCGAGCTACCTTTAAAAGCTCGATCGAGCTAAAAGATTGATTGAGATAATATTTCTATCGAACTTCCATTTAACTGGACACAAACTCTCAATCGAGATATTTAAAAACACACATAAAACCTTGATCAAGGGTTTTATAGATCTCGATCGAGCTTATGGCTCAATCGAGGGCTTTAAAAATGGACTTTTAGCCCCCATTTATGGAAACTTAATTTTACTGACATCTTTGGCAGGCCTAAACCCTATCTTGGGATGCACCTTATGTGGTGGACTTCATACCAATAGATTCGTCAATGAATCATCTATCCATTGGCATATAATTTACAAGTTTTTGAGTTCATGTGATAATTCTTTTTATTTTCCTTCCAAAGTTACACTTAAAAACCATGTCCACAACTTTGAATCAATGCAAAGAAAAACTAAAAACATAAAAAGTACATAACAAAAAAAATTCAAAAATTTATACACCCCACATCAATGCATCTTCTTCAAAAAGGTATTTTTTGTTTTTCAGTTTTTGTAACCAGTAAAAAAAATGTCTACGTGCACACACATGTACAAAATGCGATTAAAATTTGAAATTGTAAGTTTTGAAAATTAATAAAATAAAATAAAAATTCCAAAATAAATTAAAAAAATATGTGCACCGCGGTGCATTTTGTGCAAATTATGCTAATATATTTTTCAAAAAGTATTCATTTATCACTAAATTATTTTACGTGCACACAAGCCACTTGTAAACTTTAGTTGAAATTTACAAGAACAAATCGATTATTAAATGCAATTTTGACATATTAAATAATTTTATTATTAAAAAAATATAGGTGGAAAGATAACATAATCCCCTACAATTTGTTTAATTTGTTTTTTTTGTTGTGTGTCGGAATTCACAAGGCATATATAATTTTTTAGGACTTTGATTTAATGAATGAGTAAAAAATTGCATTTTCACTGTCATTTTTAGCCAAAAAATGTTACCCATCTTCATGCATTTACTCTATTGTTTTTTTTAAAAGAAACTTTATCAACAAATTCCACTGTATGTATTTATAAAATTGTAAAATAGTTAAATCGACATATCTATTTTAAATTTGGATTTGTCAAATCCATATTTATCAAACATAAAGATACATTTTTTTTCTGATTTACATTTTTTCTTATTTAATCCTCTATCATGACTAAATTTTTCAATATATAATTATTTTTATCATTTTATCCATATGACATGGAATTAATTGAACCAATGTAAAGCATTCAATCTTTCACCTACCACTATCACTCTTGGTATAGTTTTTTCCAATTGAAAAATTCAATAAATATCTATATCGATGCATTTGAATTTATAATAATATAATTTTAGAGCCACTAATATATTTATAATTAAATTTTTTTAATGATGATGATGGTTTCAATGTGATCAATTTGATTTATTATCAATTAATTTGGTTTAAAATTTTGTTTATACCTCTCAAAAGTTTTAAAATAAACATTCCTAAATCATCACAAATATTATAATAGCATAAGCATCTCATGTAAAAAAAAAAACAAATATTATCCTATTATATTATTGTTGACATTAATTAAAGAAGAACATATTTTTTTAATTTAATGAAATTTAAAAATATATATAAATAAAATAGGGATGATACATTCAAATAACATGTCTACATGTATGAAGGATGAGGACTGGCTAGGGTTTTTGTAGTTTCTCAGGGTTTTCATCAGTAAGGTGCGCGAGTCTTCATGAAGTTGGGTTGGAATTGAGCGGTAGCATGGAGGTGGAGAGGGGCGAGGGTTTCGGCCCTTCCCACAGGCTGAAGGAGTTGATGCTTCCAATCGAGAAAATGGAGTGTCGAGAGTGGGAGCAAGTGGAGTAAGGTAGACCCATGATTCGAAGGTGCAACAATGAAGAGGAAGTGGTAGGCGATCAGGGCAATGTATCCCCAAAATGGCACAAATCACATCCCTCCAAATTAGATGTGAGAATCTAAGGGGATGGATTCAGTATGCGAGATATCATGCACTGATTAGTAATTTTTGGGTATTTTTCAATTGGAAAAAACTTTCATCTAGTGGATTAATGTGACTTGGAAACCTACGGGGCATTATGATTTGCAGCTGGGGGCCAAGGTTTCTTTATGATTTTGTTTTTCAAATTAGAAGATCAGGAAATAATATTTCACGGGGGGTCATATTTTTACTACTCCACGGGCTTGTTCATGCGACGGTGGAAGGAATGTTTTAATCCAGATAGAGAAGATCTAAGCAAAGCCCCAGTATGGATACGATTGTATTATCTCCCAAGCAAATATTGGGAACCATAAATCCTGGTTGATATAGGGAACTTGTTGGGAGATTTTGTGACGGCATCAGAGCAGACAAAATTTGTTCGATACACTTCACATTCCAGGATCTATGTTTATATGGACATTTCAAGAGACCTACAAAAGACAATAAATATTACATGGGATGATGAGGATTGACTACATACTTTGGATTATGAGAATAATCTTTTTTTTTGTAAGGTTCGTAAAATCTATTAATTCAAAATAAAGAGTCTATACATGTCCAAATTGCCCAACTGGAAGATGTCCAAAAAGTCATTCAAAATGTAGAAAATGGAAACCAAATGGAGCCTAAGGCTTCCCAATTTCATAAGACTTAGGATGATCAAAACTTCCTAAGACGACAAGTGTGCAGCTTGAAAAATCCCCCCCACAGGCCGAGGGTTATGGCCCATGAAAATCAAAATGACTAACAGACATGAATACCAGAAACTAGACAAAAGAAAAACTAGTTAATCCTCATCAGAGAGGGGAATGGAAGAGGTGTCAACACCTGGAGCACTACGAATTACTTGGTCTAGCTAAGCGGTGGGACTGTGCCTAAAGATGAGCTGGGTGGAAGCAGTTTGGTCCGGCAGCATCTTAGTGAAGGTTTTTCTTGTGATAGCTTTGGTGAGGGCATCTAATTTTTCATTTACCCTTTCCATTTCTGAGCGCTGATACCTGAAGAGCGCATGCAAAGTGGAATCTAGGTTATGGATTCTATCCACCAGCGGCATGGAATCTTCCTCAGACTAGAGAATAACTTGGACACAGTCTTCCATTGCTAATGACATGAGGGATTTGGTGGTCCATAAAACTTTCAGATTCTTTGTATGTCTAGTTTCCAGTGTGTGCATCGAACCAGAATCTTCTTCCATCCCCCCAAATTCATTAGACAACTGCTGAGCGAATGGGAAGTTCCTCTTCTGCTGCATATGTTTTTCCAGTTTGAGAGTGTGGGCACGAGCAGAGTTAGGGATTTCCTACTCAAAGTAGCCTTTCACCCTACCCAAATCATGGGGATCGCGACATGTGTGTTCGTCTTGGCCCACTCGCAGTATTACGAGGAGTTTTCTTAGTGAGAGCCATGGATCCAGTGAATGCAAGGGTAGACCAATGCAGAGAATTGCAATGGAGGAACGTAGAAGTGTCTTAGGGAATGCAGAGCCGAAGAAGGAGTCGTAATGAGGGAATGTGATGAGAGACTCTCCATTTAAGCCGAGGCCATTGAGAATGATCTCCAGGTTTGTGCGAACCATGCGAGTTTCCAAATTTAGGATGGTTTGAACTAATTTACATTAACACTGGTATTGACCAATGACTGTGCTTCAGTATGGGCCTACTCTGGCACTCATGATGGGAATGAGATTTGTGAATGGAATTTGAAGAGTTATGAACTCTGAAGGTGGTGATATGGGTTTGGTTTCCATGCGTACTCAGGCATGCTGAGGAAAACTGCTCAGCAGATGTGTTAAACATGTGGAGTGGGGCCCTTAGCAGCTCTGCACCCGTCGTGGGGGGTGGATTATGAGAATATTCATTTTCGATGTACGAAATGCCGTAGCATGGCCATATCTTTAGGGATTTCCATGGGAAATGATTTCAGAATAGCAGTAATGATTTCTGATCAAGACGACTTTACAAAGGACTCCAATAGAATATGGATAGGGAGAAAGAAAGCAGGAATGGATCCAAGGAAAAATACCTCGACATCAAATAGTTTTGAACTGTTGAATCAAATCCATAATAATGAAACTAGCCCTAAGGAAATAGGAAAGGAAGTGGAAATACAGAAACCATCTTCCGAGTCAGTAGAAAATATGGATCGGGAGGAATCCCAAATGAAAATCACGCAAGATAAACAAGAAGATATAATCATGAAGGAAGAAAAGGATGAGGAGATGGATTTAAGTGAAGTAGATCTGGATGGGATTGAGGAGGCTTGTTCAAATAAGAGCCATGGATACGTTCCCTTTTGACAGGTCCAACTTCTTCATGCTACAATTTTGACATCATTGACCTCGAAATTGTTAGGGATAGAATGAATAAGCCATAGTGATAATAAAAGGTGTTGGTTGTGGAGCATGATCTTCTTGATTCAGAGATGTTGTTTCAACCGTGTTTGTACCCCATTTTTATATGATATGCATCTAAACTATACACTCACCCCAGTGGAGGGGTGTGGGAGGGTATCGCCCCCCCACGGGGGACCATCCCCCCGGCTACAGGGTTCGGGGACGAACGAGCCCCCGACGAGGGTTCGAGGGAAGTGCCTCCAAGAAAGGGTCTAACATGGAAGATATATTATCTTGTTATTGTATGTGGATGACATGCTTGTTGCAGGGTCTCTCATGTAGGATATAAATATGCTCAAAAGGAATTTAGCTAATTCATTTACGATGAAGGATTTGGGTGCTACAAAGAAAATCCTTGGTATGAGAATAACAAGAGATAAGAAAAATTGCAAATTGACATTGTCTCAAGGTGAGTACATACAAAAGGTGTTGGAGAGGCTTAGACTGTAGAATGAAAAATCAGTTAGCACACCTTTGGCCATCCATTTCAAACTAATTAAGGAGATGTGTCACAAGACACAGGAAGAGATAGATTACATGTCCAAGGTTCCCTATTCATCAGTAGTTGGGAGTTTGATGTATGCCATGGTGTGCATAAGACCAGAGATTGCACATGCAGTGAGATTTGTGAGCATGTATATGAAGAATCTAGGTAAATAATATTGGAAGGTAGTATAATGGATTCTCAGGTATTTGATAGGTACTACCACTCATATATTATGTTTTGGAGGTTCAGACACTGTTCTATAGGTATATGTTGATGCAGATATGGAAGGCGATAAAGATAGCAGGAGGAGCACCACAAGGTATGTGTTTACTGTAGGTGGAATAGCAGTAAGTTGGATTTTAAAGATACAAAAGGTTGTTTCACTTTCAACAACGAAAGAGGAGTATGTTGCTGCTACAAAGGGTAGTAAAGAGATGATTTGGTTGCATAGGTTCATGTAGGAATTGGGTAAGAAGCAGGAGGATAGCAGGCTGTATAGTGACAGTTAGAGTGCCATTCATCTTGCAAATAACTCAGCCTTCCATTCTAAGACTAAACATATACAACTCAAGTACCATTTCATACGGTATGTTCTGGAAGATGAACTGTTGAAGCCGAAAAAGATACACACTAGCCATAATACTACAGACATGTTGAAAAAGGTAGTAACCAGAGAGAAACTGAGTTCGTACTCGGTTTCAGTTTCCATTATAGCATGAAGGTGAAGATGAGAAATTTTCCAGGTCCAAGGTTCATATCATAGTCTAGCAAGTGCAACACCGGTAGAGTTGTTGTGACCAGTCTCCAAGTGGGATATTGTTGGTTGTGGAGCTTAATATTCTTGATTCAGAGATGATGTTGTTTCAGCCATGTTTGTACCCCAGTTTTATATGATGTGTAGGTAGAATGTACACTCACCCCAGTGGGGGGTGTGGGGGGGCATCGCCCCCTCACGGGGGTTTGGGGGGGACCATCCCCCCTGGCTGGGGGGTTCGGGGGTGAAGCCCTGGAAAGAAAATTTTTGGGTTTTTTTGTTGGCCAACAGATTATGGACCCAGGGTTTTGGGTAGGCCATAGTGTTTTCCCATGGTAATTCCCCTTTAAAAGGAATACATTGTAATAAGGATGTGTAATGTATTGTAGCATTGAAAATATCTATGTGATTGTGTAAGAGAGACTGGGAGAGAGTGAAGAGGAAGCTATAGTGGATGTGCTACAAGTTGTATCCCTTCATTTGTTGGATGGTATAATAATAAAAGGATTGGCAATTTCTCCGTGGATGTAACCCATCTTGGTTGAACCACATTATATTGGTGTCTCTCTTGTATTATGTTTATGTGATTTATATTTGCATCTTGTTTATTGTTATTTCTCTGTGATCCTGTGTTTCTAACAAAATGAAGTATAAAGAAACAATAGAGAAGCATGTAAGGAGAAGTAATAGACAAAGGACATCAGAGGTAGGAGAAAAATTGGTGGACTCTAGCAAGGAATATTTGGCTCCTGTTTAAAGTATTTCCCAATGAAGCTGATATATTGGAATATAAGGGGCTCTAACAACTTCCAAAAGGTTAGCCTCCTGAAGAAAAAAATCCTAAAAGAGAAGCCAATGGTTATGTTTATACAATAAATAAAGTGTTCTGAGGAATCTATGAAAGAGATAGGTAGAAAGGTTTGGAAGGATAGTGAAGTAATCACAATTGATGCTCAGGGGATGACAGGGGGTACTGTTATTCTCTAGAACCTGGTCAAACTTCAGTTATATAATTTTGTGGCAACATGGAAAATTATCTATGTGGAGTTCCATATTCTTCGATCTACAATTTAGGGTGTGATTTCAAATGTGTATATCCCTCACCATCCTCTCCATAAAAGGGATTTCTAAAGGATCTAGAAAATTTGGGGAGTTGGGTAAATGGAAATCATTAGATCAGGGGGTGCTATAATATGATTAAGTCTTTCTCAGAAAAAATGGAGGGCATAAAAGACTAGAAGCGGTATGCCAATATTTTCAAGAGTTGATTGAAAGAATGCATTTAGTAGATATGGAAATAAAGAATAACATGTTTACGTGGAAAAATAGGCAAGGAGGAGAAAGACACATAGCATATCGACTAGATCATTTTCTTCTATTGAAGTCTATATTATTGACTAGATTGGATCATTGTCTTATATGCTTAATTTGGAGTTGGAACTACCCAAACTAGGAGGCCTTTTCATTTCGAACAGTGTTGGCTTTGTCATCCCTATTTTAAAGGATTAGTGAAACAGTGGTGTGAGAATATAGAGTTTCCCGTCGGATCATGTATGTACAAGTTCCAACAAAAGCTTAAAGAAATAAAAGAAAGATTAAGATTCTAGAATTGAGAGATGATATTTTCCAAAGATAAGAAGCAACTTAAAGAAAGATTAGAAAAAATACAAATGTGTGGGATGGAGGAGGGTTTTGATGACGGTCTCAAGGAGGAAGAAGACTAATTTGAAACACATCTTGGGGAGAGAGAGAAATAAGAATAAATCTTCTGGAAGCATACATCAAGAAATCGATGGCTGCATGAAGGGGAATAGAATAACAACTTCTTTCATAGATCCAAATTTCAACATAGGCAATGAAATAGAATTTCCCTCTTAAAGAGGGATGATGTCCAATAGGGGGAGACACATGTAGATATAGAGGAAGAATTGTTAAACTATTTCCAATGTGTCATGGAAGAAACAATTTGGGACAGGGAAACAAAAATTGTGAAAGTTACACAATATATTCCAACCCTGGTGTTGACCAGCACGGCCTCAGTCGACAGAGGTTTGCCTCACTGTCGACACATACTGTAGTCTCCCTGGGAACCAGCCCAGGCAGGTTTGAGCCCACCCAGCAACACCCATAGAGCGGATAAGGTCTCACCTGAGGCATCCAGAAAGAGCAGACGGAACCATGTTTCTGTCGAGGGAGGAGGAGAGTTGTGGCTATGCAGACTAACCCTATTTCAATACTTAAACAAAACTAAAAACATGGAATGATAACATTTTAACTAATTGCAACATTCATATTCCACATGAAACAGATAATTTAATCGCATCATTTATCATTCCAGCAATAGTAAACATACATTACATCAAACAACATTTATATATCACACCATTTCACAGAGATTGCACCAAAACATCATTATATTACTGTTGCGGTCAAAATACCAGAGGCAAAACATACATCTTCTTATCTCTCGCCTGCTATTCTCTTGTCTTCTATCTTGATCTTTCGCTATCTATCTTCCCTTTCTTTCTATCTTCTCTCCCTTAACACTTACAACTCTCATCTATTTATAGGATTTTTCCATTACAATATTTGTCCACTTACAACTAACTTCCTAACCAACACTATGGACAATTGACCCAATAACCCAAAAAACCTGCATACCGCAGTACAACTAACTCACTATTACATAATATGTGGTCCAAGTGACCCAAAACCTGCCAACTACGATATTCTTTAACACAAAATACTCCTTTCATGCCCTCATATGATGTGTCGCAGCGTCGGCGGTGCCGTGACCTTTCCCTATCTAACCGCCTGCCAATAGGCCCCCAACACAATCTTATGGCTCACCCTCGAGCCACGTCAACTGCTGGACAAAGTGCATGTCGCGGTCCTTGCCTTGAAGTCTGCATACGGCTATTCGACATTCTGCACCATCTCCTGAGCATCTCTAGCTGTTGCCTGGCTACTAATCACATCGTTGGTTGATGGATGATCAACAAGCTTGTCCATGACTTGTTGTCAATACTTCTGTACTGCCTGGAGTGCTTCACTGGCCTATAGCATCAGTTTCCCGCCAGTGTCCTGAATTTCTTCCAACTAGGCCGCCCATATCTTCTGGCGTTCATCTGCCTTGGTAACCCATTGTTGCAAGTCCTTCAGCTCGCGCGACTTAGCAACTCGCTCCATTGGTGGCAAGGTTCTCATCGCAGCCTTTAATGTGGCCACCTGGCCCTCCGCTTCCTGCCAAATTTTAGTGAGCTATTCAACTTGCTCATCATGAACGATGCAACCCCAAAACTGTACCATTTCAGCAATGAGCCTGGTTGCCTGTGTCTCTAGCTCCTCCATCTGGGTGGCAAATTCCTCAAGTGCCCTTCTTCGTTCATCCACCTCGGCCTGAGGGTTACCTGGTTTCAACTGATCCTTCAACAGGTCGTTCTCCTGGTACAACTGAAGAATAGCAGCCCCCAGCCACTGCACTCAGTGGAGCACATCTACCTCTTCAGTGGGTTTTGGGACATGTTAATAAGCCTCTATGATCACCCGGTCAATCCAAACACTGTCGTCCCACATGCGAGCCTTTTCCACAATAAGGAAGTCTTGTTCCTTTTTAAGTACATCAATGGTGCGACCCTTCTCGGCCCGCTCCTTCTTAAGGCTAGATTCAAAGTCATCCATTGCTGTCCACATTGTAGCAGCCTTGCTTGTAAGCTAATCAATCGCAGTGGTTGCAGCTGCCTCGCTTGTCTGCAAATGCTGAAAGCTCTTGCTGATTTCATGGATTCTATTCGCTATTTCCTGGGAGGTGACCTTTTGTATTGCCGCCAGTGCCATTGTAGGTAGTTCATTAACATTGACAGTAATCTGGGTAACCGTCTGTAGCACATTTTGCAAAGCCTCATTGTCGGTCGCAACCACAGTCAGGGGAATGTTGATATTCATTACCCGGGGCGTGGTGCGGATGGTGACCGTGTTAAATTTTCAGAATTTACTTCAATTTGATCTAGGATCTTAACTGAGAGAACAGCATGTACACCAAATCTACAACATATCAATCATGGAAACAATAATGCAAGCACACAAGAGACACAGAGTTTACTTGGGGAAAACCATAAAGGTGAAAAACTCCAATAACTTCCTCAGAGATAGATAGAGCAATGATACAACCAGAATACAAGAGATAGTCTTCTCCTAGCAGCAGAGCCTCCTCCTCACAAGTGTGCCACTTTTTGAATGAGAGAAGTGTGTGAATGAATGATCAAATAGAGATCTCTCGATCTCTATTTATACTTGTCTTGTCCTGCCCAATAAACTAATGGGGCCTACATGTCTAGCTTAACCCATGGTTAACTTAATCCGAGCCGACCCCACACTTGGTGGTCTAATAACCCTTTGACCCACATGGCCGACCCCCAATAGGGTGGTCTAATAACCCTTCGACCCACATGACTTATACAGGGCCGACCCCAACAAGGTGGTCTAATAACCCATCAAGTATAAGTTATGACACTTACAATATAAACGACGACATTTCCGTATAGAGAAATAATAACATCTCTATAGGAATACAAACACTTCCGTATAGAGGAATAATGCCATCTCTATAGGAGTACAAAATACATATATGAAATACATGGGTGAAATACATTCCGAAGTTACATATACATCAACACTCCCTCTTAACTAGGAAGGTATTTCTTGACACAGGTCTGCTAGCACAAGTCTTCTTCTCTAGATCATCATCAGCGAATCATCATCCTCGAATCATTGTCATCGTCACTACTGCTGCTATCTCAATCAATCTCTGAATCTACTCGTCATAAGAAGTTCTATAGAGCCAGTCCTTTTTCATACTAGATGTAGGCCCACCACCTGCAGGTCTTCATCATTTGTGTGAACGGTCTGATAGAGGTGGCCTCTTAGGACTAATTTTATGTGCAGATGTAATACCGGAAAGAGCATCCTAGGAACATTTATGTGCCTAATCACG
Source organism: Larix kaempferi (assembly GCA_027924585.1). Taxonomy (NCBI): domain Eukaryota; kingdom Viridiplantae; phylum Streptophyta; class Pinopsida; order Pinales; family Pinaceae; genus Larix; species Larix kaempferi. The sequence continues at coordinate 9,905,471 of BSBM01000010.1, read as the reverse complement.
ACAGGAAAGATCTCCCAAGACTGATTACATGCATCTCCTCCACAATACCTTTAAAGAGCATCCCAAGAACATTTATGTGCCGCAGCATGACCGACAAGATCTCTAAAGAGAATCCCAGGACCTATTACGAGCACACAGCTCAACCTCTCGGATCTCCAGGATTGATTACATGTGGATAGAAAAAAACTTTAAAGAGCATCCTAGGAATATTTATGTGCCACAGCACGATCGGCAAGATCTCTAAAGAGCATCCCAGGACTAATTACGAGCACACAGCTCAACCTCTTGGATCTCCAGGACTGATTACATGTCTCCGTAGTAATACCTCATCCCAGGACTGATTACAAGAACACAGGTCAACCTATTATATATCTGAGGATTGATTACATACTACATAGCAATACCGGAAAGAGTATCCCAAGAACATTTATGTGCCACAGCATGAGTGGAAAGATCTCCTAGGACTGATTACATGCTATTTACACAACCTTCCACATATCATCTCTGACCTCCAAGTATCAACCTGATACTCATGATCCAATGGATCATCATCGCACAAAGCATCATCCTGATGCTTATGATCATATTGATCATCATCACTATACCATCCTAGTACATATCATCTGGAGCAACATCCTGAAGCTCGTCATCATGATCATTCTGATCATACAATGCATCCACCTGATGCATACCAAGTATCTACCTGATACATATCATCATACATTATCCACCTAATCATACAATGTATCCACTTGATACATACATAGATACATGATCCACACAATGCATCTAACTGATATATATCAACATACATGATCTACCTGATCATACACAGTATCCACCTTATACATATCCAGATACATGGTCCAAGCATCCAACATGATGCATATACAAAATACATACAAATGATCCAATTGATCATATCCAACATCCAACATGATGCATATATACATGAATGATCCAACTGATCATAAAAAGCAGCCAACATGATGCATATGCATATACAGAGTAGTAACTGGAGCATCGTCCTGATGCTCATCATCCATGATCCTCCTGATCATCATAGAATCGTCCTCTTCAGATCATCTCATCGTCCACGAAGCACATCCCAGATGCACATCATCCAACACTTATAGCATCGACATGGGAGAACACATCTACCACCATTCGGGGAAGGCTCCAACCCTTACTTTTTCACCATGGGAGAACACATCTACCACCATGTGAAAAATGGCTCAGCAATTACATCATGACCAAGGGAGAACACATCAACCATGTCAGAAAAGCTCATGTGCATCTGCATCTTTCAGACTCATCACTTCCCTTTGGAAGGAACCTCAATCTGAAGTGCACCAAGCCTCTCTCTGAAGTACTCAAACTACACTTTGTCCAACTGCTTGGTCAATACATCTGCAACCTGCTCATCCATCACAACATGCTCTGCTTTGGCTGTACTCAGTGATATGTAGGATTGCTTCCTGCTAAACCAAAATATCACACCTGATCCCATACTGAAGCAACACCTAGAAGTGCTCTTCCTATCTGCAGCACTGCTTGCCCAATCTGAATCAACATAACCCTGCAGGTTAAAATTTTGATTCACATCATATTTGAGCCCATAATCAACTGTACCCTTCAGGTACCTCAGAATATGCTTTACAACAACCAAGTGAACACTACTCATATCCGTTAGGAACTGGCTCAATGTGCTCACCACAAAGCAAATATCTGGTCTCGTGTTCGTCAGGTACATCAAGGACCCAATCATTTGACGATATATAGTGATATCAACTGGATCAGATGAAGCATCACAGAGAAGCTTCAGGTTCGATGCCATAGGTGTGGCCATATCTTTGCAGTCCATCATCCCGAACCTCTTCAGGATCTCTACTGCATATTTCCCTTGTCCAAGGAAGATTCCATCTGCACTCTGCCACATCTCCATGCCAAAAACAAATAGTGCATCATCCCCAAGTTATTCAACTCGAACTCGACAGCAAGCTTCCGCTGTATGTCGACAATCAATCTATCCTCACCTGTTACAAACAGGTCATCCACATAGTAGTATCACTGGATTTCCTTCCTCAACCTTGTAGTAAAGGTTGGAATCCGCTTTATTCTTGGTAAAGCCCAAACTGGATAGAAAGTTGTCTATCCTACCATACCAAGTTTTGCACATATATAATTCCCTATCATGTGTCTTAGAACCAAGTGGCTGCACCACATACACTTCTTATTCAACTACACCATTCAAGAAAGTGTATCTTCCTCTTCATCACTGCGGCTAGAGCAAGTATTGATTTAATGGAAGTGTATCTAGCTACAGAAGCAAAAGTCTCTATGCTACCACTTGCAGCTTGCTTGATCTTGTAGATCGTCTTGGAAGTCACTACAGACTCCCCTTCAGGTCTTGGGATTGCATCCCAAACATCTTCATGATCGACTGGTACTCCTCGATGATGGCATTCTTCCCAGATCCTGGGAACTTCAATATCTTCAATATTTTCAATAGATAACTTTGTTGTTGAAAAAATGTTGTAGTCCTTCTTTTGTAGGTGATGGTATATGATCTTTCCTACACAACAAGTTAAATTGCATGGTTAGAAAACATCTCATAGTTTTCAGAACAAATTCTTACACATAAAGAAATATGTCATACAGTCATGCAATTATCTTAGCCAATGCTTCAATACAACATTTATTCATATTCCGTAACTTTCTATATGCCTTCCAATCTCTACCAAAACATTGTTAAGAGTGTGCACAACTCCTAACATGTCAGCAAATAGGTTTCATTCTAGATAAGTAGCAATGGAATGTTGTATAGTGCCATAGGCCACATACCCATGTATATTATTAGTATACTGTTCATCATTGCAACTATTCTAAAATGCATAATACACAACCTAATTCTAGGAACATAAGCATATACATCATTGAATAACATTATGTAAGAAATGACAATTCAAATACTTATCTTTGTTTGGTTGCTGGGTGGACTCCCTTTGAATCTTTGCATCTCCATTATGATGTGGATTGTGAGAAGTGGTCAACTCCCTCTGAATATCTGCATCCTTGCAGAAACCACTGAAGTGTGCTCCTTTGCTTTATTGCAGGAACAGCTGGAGTGTGCTCCCTCTTGATCTTTGCTTCCTGGATTACCTGTCCATGAACTTATATCCATCCTTAATCACTAGGCATGCTTATTAGTATCATCATTGTGTTATCCTTGAGGTCTCATACATAATCACACATTTATTAGTATAATCTTAATACTATCGAAACAAAATAATCTTAAACATGTATAGTCATGATCATTCACAGATAATAAACATTAATATTCAAGGTTTCAGGGAAGTCTTCTTTTACTCATGCATATTCTTATTTGATCATAGGACTCTTCTGATTAGTTAAATCATCAATGCATAAACCCGTGATTACTCAAATCTATACCTTCATGATTCTTCTGGTTAGTCATATCATCAATTATGGTAAGAAACATAATATGCATACAACCATGACTATTCAAACCTATGACTTCATGAATAATCATTATCAACAACACAACAGTATAAGATCCTAACACAAGGTAGGATTCTAGCTTGATATAGGAAAAACATACTTGGATTAGCATGCTAGCTAGTTATGTCTAACATACCCGCATAATGTCTTCTGGTTCTCTTCAATGACTTGTGCTAGTAATCTGCATGTCTCATAAGTTATCCATTGTAGGACCAAGTTATACATACCTCGTAAGTAGATATTCTAAGCGATCCATGACAATGGATGAATCGTTGTCCTCATGTCATCATGATCATATGTTCTTGAACCAGAACATGATTTGTCTTTCTTGGTGTACCTTTCATGTTAGCAGACAACATAAACCTCATACAACACCATAATGCATTATTACAATCATAAGTGTCAACACCCTAACCAATGAATATCTTCTATCATGCATTCATAATTTTGTTAAGGTGATATGACAAATCTAAAATGAAGATTGTACTAACCGTAATAATCATGTAGACAAACATACCATAAACTTAATCATGAACAAATCTCGAAACATACCTCGATGAGTCATACCTGTCGAGATCGCTTGTAATCTTCTTATGTAAGGCCTTAGCCTCATCTCCCTCTGAAACAGGAACTTCTTCACTTATGCAGGTGACCAATCCATCCTCTTCTATGATTAACCCAATCCCCTGGATTTGAAAGAACTGGACCTGGAGCTGGATTAGGGTTTGTCAGAGAAACCCCAAAAATTCAAAACATGAATTTCAAACTTCTGAAAGGATAGAAATATGCGCCTTGATGAGCTGATCAAGCTAGTATATTCACAATTTGAAAACTGCAAAGTTTCATTCCTCAATTTTTCCTTTGAAACTTTCGGATTCACTGGACATGACCCCGAACTAGGGTTTGATGAAGCCCACTCTTCTTCCCAATCAAAAGGTTTGATCCAAAGCTCTAAGCTTCTATTTTTTCGAGGAACTTCCTACCATGGTCACAGATTTCAAAAATTCCCATTTTTGCAGAAGCCCTAATTTTCCACTTTTCCAATCAAAGTCCCGAACTAGGGTCTGATCAAGCCCGGTCTTCTGCCCAACCAAAAATTCTGAAATTGGTCTCTAAATTTCTATTTTGATGAGTGGCATTCAGCCGTAGTCTCTGATTACAAAAATTCCAACTTTCTCTAAAACCCTAAATTCCGGAAGCCATGAATGAAGGTGCTAAAAAAAATTCTATTATGACAGAAATATATACCTAATTGTTTTTGGTGTAACTCCGAACTTTTCGATCCACAGGGTCTGAAAACATTTCTTCAGATAGCCTGACCTGTCATATTTACATCCCGATAGGTCTGACCTCAATTGGATTCTCTGAGAGAGAGTTATTCCAAGTGTCGTAACGTGACCTGTTTATGGGATAAAACAGGAGATCAAACTTGTACGGCATTCTACGTGTCACTAGTTCAACTTCGGCCTCTAAAAAATTTTCTTGAGATAGTACAGTCTGTGTACTACCCGTCAATTTTTACGACATTTCATTTGGAGATTCCTAGTCTAAGTTATGACCTTTTTCCCAAGGTCACCTGTTTTTGACTCAGATTTGTCAGAGGCAGAAACCCTATATTGCACAGATCATAAATCACAAAGTACAACGAATTAGAGGTTGTCCTTTGGACACAAGGTACATGGGGATCTAATATTCAACCTGTAAAACTTTTAGATCCGAAACCTTCGCCAAAATGGATTTATAGTGAAAGATCTACGATGACTGGTTTTTGCTATATTAAGCCCTAGCATCGTAAGTGCAACAAGTGTCATACATGCCATATCATGCCTTCTTTTAGGATAGCTTTGATACCATGTTAAATTTTCAGAATTTACTTCAATTTGATCTAGGATCTTAACTGAGAGAACAACATGTACAATAAATCTACAACATATCAATCATGGACACAATGATGCAAGCACACAAGAGACACAGAGTTTACTTGGGGAAAACCATAAAGGTGAAAAACCCCAATAAATTCCTCATAGATAGATAGAGCAATGATACAACTAGAATACAAGAGATAGTCTTCTCCTAGTAGCAGAGACTCCTTCTCACAAGTGCGCCACTTTCTGAATGAGATAAGTGTGTGAATGAATGATCAAATAGAGATCTCTCGATCTCTATTTATACTTGTCCTGTCCTTCCCAATAAACTAATGGGGCCTACATGTCTAGCTTAACCCATGGTTAACTTAATCCGGGCCGACCCCACACTTGGTGGTCTAATAACCCTTTGACCCACATGGTCAACCCCCAATAGGGTGGTCTAATAACCCTTCGACCCACATGACTTATATAGGGCCGACCCCAACAAGGTGGTCTAATAACCCATCAAGTATAAGTTACGACACTTACAATATAAATGACGACACTTCCGTATAGAGAAATAATAAAATCTCTATAGGAATACAAACACTTCCGTATAGAGGAATAATTCCATCTCTATAGGAGTACAAAGTACATATATGAAATACATGGGTGAAATACATTCCGAAGTTACATATACATCAACAGACCGTCTCCTACATGGGTACATTTTCGGGTTCCTGTTGTAACACTGCATTACACAAAGAATCCATATGAGCCGCAAGTGTAGAGAATCCCTCCTCAACTTTAACGAACATCTTATCGGCAATCGCTGTGGCGCCATGGTTAGTGGCTGTGATTAACCGACCCAACTGCGCCTCCACTGGTAAAGACATCCCACTAATCGTCGCATGCTCGTGGTGCCGTTTTGACCGGTTTTCCTCAAGAGCATGGTCGCTATCATCCACAGTTGGTGTGCTGATTGACTCATGATTGGAACTATGATTACTCTGCTGATCTTGCGATGATACTCAATCCACAGGACCCACCAGTGGACCCCCAACAATGATTTCTACTAAACTCATGGGCTATCGCCAAGCCTCTGGCCACTCATTCACAATAGCCTCCAAATCTGCCACTGTCACTTTATACCTGGTCTGCAACCATTGTTGATCAACATCCCGACAAGCTTGTATATGTATGATACTTGGTCGTATTGCAAATGCCAAGAGAGGTGTGAATCGGGCCACAGTATCTGCAGATATTCACGGGACCTGCGTTGCTGCGTCACAAAGCATTTCCAAATATAGCCAAAACTGCAATTGGCACTTGGGGGTTCGCTCGGGCTCTCGGACATACCATAGATTTTGATAACACGCCCCTCGTCATTTTGCTGCAGCTGGGCAGTCCATACCCTGTTAAGTGTCGGGCTCCTTCCATGCAACTAGAGCAATCAATAGTAACAACCAACTATATGAAAAAGCACCTTGACCCACTTGGACGTCTGCGACATCCTCCATTAGTTGATTCAAGAGATATAAGGACCAGTTCATCTGGACTCCTTCCGTACATTGCTCGGCGCAAGCAACTATGCCCGAATTACATTGGTTACGGTGGCCTCCTCTAATTAATTTACAGGATAGGATCTTAATGCCCATGAATACTGCCTAATTATTGCAGCTACTGGTGTGATACCCATGCCCATCCGATTCCAAGGCATACTTCTGTGCCAACTGACGTGCCCACTTCCTCTCATTTCCCTTTCCTTGAAGAAACTGCACTGGATCAACACCATTCTTGGGCAAGCCGGTAATGTGAGAAATAAAGTCAACAGTGACCGGGACCTCTTTTTCCAACCACAATGAACCTCCGTGGAAGCATGACAAAAGATGTTTTACACAAGAACCAACTTCCTCTAGGCATCCAAAATGCAGCATGTTGATTATCCCTAACAAGCCGGCCTGCCGCAGTTCGCGTGCCCATTCGTGTATCTCAGGAACCAGTAAATTGCATGTCTCAAGCACATATGGTGCTGAGGCAATTTTGGGGTGGGCCACCATGTCATGGTCCTCGTAGCGCAGGCACATTAGCACCGCTCCAATATCCACCGAGTAATCCAATCCTGCCGAGAGTGCGGGCATCTTCACACTGAATTTCAGTTTCGAGGTTATCTTACACGGGGTGGCATTCGACCGAATAGGAGGGATGTAACCAAGGATATTATTTGCTGACTGTCCTAGCCATTGGGCATATGGATGAACGGTGCGTCTGGACTGTCCCACCTACTCCGGAGCTTCGCCTACCACCACAAACTGAAGCAATCTCTTACTCTGCGGAGATTCATAAGGCTGACCCCCTCAGTGCTTCTTAGCAACACTTGATGCTCCCACCGGCATGTTGGTGACCTCGGATCCAAGATCAACAGTGTCCGAGGACACACCTTCTCATTCTACAGCAACCGGAATGAATGGAGACCCCACTTCACTGCTAATGTCCACTATCTCCAGTTCTCGTGGCATACCTAACCACTCCTCGTTATATACCTAATAGTAACTAGCTCAAATCAATACAATGCTCCACAACTATTCGTCTTGCTAATTCCTTGGTGTCTTCTGCCCGACGCTAGGCCATACTCATAGCATCTACCTAAATCCGCCTTAATCATGCATTAACTCAACCAAATCCTTGTATTAATGAGGCAAATCCATCGGCGATCCTGTTCGTCGATCGGACGGATCCTCCATTAATGCCCATCATTCGAATAGCGCCTGTTAATTAACTGTCCAACTTTTGGCATTTATTATTGATTTGATCGGGTCGCGACACTGTCATGTGTCTCCGACTGTTCCAAAATTGTGGCACAAGCCTCCCTGCTTCCGCATAACTTCTTCTGTTGGTGCACCATCTGCCATCAAGCGACCTGCAACACACACACTTTTTTTTTTGTCGATGTGACTCAGACATCGCATTGCTCCAAGCCTGAGCGATAAGGCTTCAATCCGTGACCATTTTCTAGTTTGGGGAGCATCGCCCCATCCAACCACTGCAACTGAACCGCTCCTCCTGAAGTAATACTATTGATGTGATATGGACCCAGCCAATGCATCTGCAACTTGCCTGGATATTTCATAAACTTGCTGTCGTATAATATCACCAAGTTGCCTTGGTGAAACTGCTTACTTTTGATGTGGTGATCATTCCATGCCTTCTGGAAATCCTTCTCCAGCCCTTGGTGAAAGTCCGTGATAAATCGATCCTCTTCCAGCTCCACCAATTGTGCTAGACGTTCATCTAATGCTGCAACAAAATCCATGCTCGTAACAGCCGCAATTCGTAGACTTGGAACAATGTACTCCATAGGCATAATTGCTTCCTTCCCATATACCAGCTTGAAAGGTGTCTGACCAGTCAATATTTTACATGTGGTGCAATAGGCCCACAATACTGCTGGGACTTTCAAATCCCAGTCATCGCGGTTCGTGTTGCACACCTTTGTCAACGCATGCTCCAACACCTTGTTAAACGCCTCCACCATTCCATTTGCCTATGGGTGATAGGGTGTACTCTTCTTATGCTATATCTGCAATTCCTCCATCAATGCACTGATAGTGCGTATAAGAAAGTGGCTACCTTGATCACTCAACAATATCTTGGGGCAGCCGAAACGAGTGATGATGTGATCGAACACAAATCTAGTAGCTGTTACGGTGGAGCAATCAACTACAGGTACTACTTCAACCCATCGGATCAAGTACTCCATCACTGTGACAATATACTACACACCTGTGCGTTTCCCTGCTGGATGGATTGGTCCAACAAAGTCCACAGCCCATTTTTTGAACAGTTGCAATGTCACCTGAGGTAGCAGTGGCATCTCGTCTCATCTGGACGGCTTTCCAGTTTGTTGACAAACATCACAAGACCACACATAGTCTATCGCATCATTATGTAATGTGGGCCACCAAATTCCTGCACGCAGTACCTTCCGGGCAGTCGCCCGACCTCCATAGTGTCCTCCCGCTACTCCACCATGCACCTCAGCCAAGATCTGTGCTTGCTCATGTGGCAAGACACATCTGTGCAATATCTCATCAGCACCCAATTTATACAACTCTCCCGTGATTAGCTGAAAGTCAGCAGCCTTGACAACCAATTGCTTCTTCTGAGTAATGGTAAAGTCAGCGGGCGCGGTGCCCGTCACCAGAAACTGAAGAATGTCATCAAAGTATTGATCAGGAGCAGCAACGTGAAATATTTGGGCATCCGGCAACCCGTCTTTGATATTAGTCGGTTCCTCCCCTATGTCAATCCATGATAGATGATCTGGTCCAGCATGCAACTGCCCCGGTTTCACAATGACTTCGAAATCAAACTCATGAAACAAAAGTAGCCACCGACAGATCTTCCCCCCCAACACAGGCTTATTGACCAAGTATTTTAATGCAGAATGATCAGTGAACATTTTAAAGTGGCCACCCAACAAATAATGCCTGAATTTTTGCAGCGCGTAAACCATGGCCAGACCTTCGTGTTCTGTGGTAGTGTAATTGCGTTCTGCAGAGGATAGCTCTGATTGGCAAAAGCAATGGGATGATCAAGGTCGCCTTCTCCTGGTTGAGCTAACAAAACCCCTAATGCAACCGATGAAGCATCAACATGGACATGGAATTCCTTACTCTAGTCCGAAAAGACTAAGATCAAGGCCAACGCCATATTCACTTTGAGCGTTTCAAAGCTATCCTGACATTCCAGGCTCCACTAGAATGCCACATCCTTCTTCAACAACTTTTCCATAGGGGCAGTAATCACAACATACCCCCTAATGAACTTGCGATAATATCCCATATGACCCAAGGTGGCGCGCAACTTCTTAATAGTGGTTGGCGGTTGCAACCCCAAAATGAGTGCAATTTTGGCTGGATGGACCAGAAATCCCTGCTTACACATGATATGTCCTAGCAATATCCCAAACGGTGCGTAGAAAATACATTTCTTCAAGTTCAGTGATATCTGGTGTTGTCGGCATCGCTCAAGCATTAACCGCAGATTGTCCAGATGATCACGAATCAATCCATAAATTGTCCAATCATCCATATTTACCTGCAAAAACTTCTGAATAAAATATTTGAATGCGGCAACAACAACTTGGGAGAATATCGCAGGTGCATTCTTCAAACCAAACGGCATTACCATGTACTAAAAGCAACCCCATTCAGTAACAAAAGTGGTTTTATGGCGATCTTCCTTAGCAATGAGAATCTGATGGTAGGAAGAGAATCCATCAGTGAAAGAGTACATCTCCTGTCCGCTCACTCCCTCAAGTACTTCATCAGTAAACGGGGTCGGAAAAGGGTCATGCAAGAAAGCATCGTTCAATTTCCACTAGTCGACGCAAGTGTGCACTTCGCCTGTTTTCTTGTCCTGCACCACCATAGGACTGATCCACTCGAACTCTTCTACAGGTTCAATAATGTCAACATCCAACATGCAATCAAGTTCCGCTTTTACCTTTTCTTTATGTCATGGATTCAGCCGATAGGGTCGCTGTCGGACTGGCTTAGCATCTGGTTTTAGGAATCTTCATCTCTCCTAGATCACCCAGGATTGCCTTCATTTCGGAAAACTTCAGGGGAAACACATCTTGAAACTCATGAAGTGACTCGGTAACCTTACTCATCATCTCATCATCCCAATAATCCCCAACATTGGAAAACATGGGAGTAGCCTTGGTGTCGATATTCATCTTGCGAAGCTGCAATGGTTGACTGAACGGATTACTTGGCGCAATAGGTGGGACTACATAACGACTTCCTTCAGATTCGGGAATGTTAACATTCTGGGGATCATCATCGTCCTCCGGGCCACCATTGATGTTGAAGCACTCCATGAGAGATTACATCTGACAGTGTGTGTGCGGGTCGACAGGGTAGGCCACCGGAACATCCTGAAATATCACGTCGCGGATGAGCTACAAGGCGTTATGGACATCAGGGTTGGCATCCACAAAAGTGAACGTATGAGTGAAACAGATCATCAACTCCCTTCATGTTGAAATGTCTCGGCGCAACTTGGCTGCAGTGTGCCACGAGCACAGTATCTCGTCCAAAGTATGGACAAAAGCATGGACCCACTCATCTCTGGGTTGCACTACCCATAAGTGTTGGCATTCCATCACATGATCACTGGGATCACTCTGGCCATCATACTTTCCAGTGTGGTAAACTTCAATATCGCCGAACCGAACCATCATCAGCCTTTGACACTGTGACCAACCTTTAAGGAACTTCTTATGTGTCGCCCACCATCTAGCTGGAGCAGCCTTCAGTGCTTCCTCCAAGGCCAATAATCACTATGGTTCTGGGACACAGTCTTCAAACTCTGCTAAAAAGGTGTTTAGGCCAGGAAACCCCTCATAGACAGGAAATGTGATCGTTTCTGTCGCAACACGACATAAGGATTGCATAACTAAGCCACATTTCCAGACCGATACTTCATGCATTCGATTCTGCCAATGTTCCAATGCATCATCAGAGTCGGAAGACGCAGAGCTCTCGCTGCGCCACTCAAACTCACTATGGAGAGTGGGATGAATATAATCTTCCGAAATGTTGAATGCATGGTCCCATCCAACGATATCATCATCTCTTATAGGTTCAACATATCGGCGTCCTTCAGCCAGATCCAACAGGGCTATGACTCTGAAATCATGATTCTCAAAGGTCATCATGCGCTTCTTGAAGTTGATTACAGCTCCACTATTGTTAGCCCATCAGATCCCCAATAGTGCCGGATAAGAGATTCCTCCCTCAACCACTTCGATAACATCAAAGTCAGCATAAGTCTTCATTCCCTCAATATCAATCGTGAGCCACGAAAATCACCCAATGGGTGTTACGTTCACATGGTTAGCCAACCGGAGCTTTATAGGAGACCAGCTCAATGGGGGACTCCCCATCTTCTGCCACGACTGCTTGGTTAAGATGTTAACATCCGAACCAAGGTCAAGAATCACAGAGTCAACATCATAGTCACCAATCTGAATATTCATTCGCATCTCCTTTCCAGTCTTCCGTCGTTGTAGGGAGTTTACTGCTGACTCCTGCCATCCTTTCAGAAATCACTGCAACCATCCATCAATCTCAACCAGGGTAGCTGAGTCTCGTGCCAATGACAGACATCTTTCCATGAATTTTTGCAATGTCCCCAGTGGTGGTGGTCGATTAGCATCTGATGTAGTATCAAAGATAGGTGGCATATCGCAAACAATAGCCTTGCCATGGTATTTCTCCAAAGGGCGATGTGCCTCCAAGAATGTCTCTCACTTCGTATCAATGTCGAAAGGTACCGTCTTCTGACCATCCAACTAAATCAATGGTCGTAAACCGTCGTCCCTAGTCATCTTGCCTCCATGAGTGACAACAGCCACTGAAGCATCTTGTGGTCTTGGTTATGCAGAAATGGTTGCAATATTTGCACCCTGCGTCTGGTTCTGTTGCAGATTCCCCAGTTGATTGATATTTTGATTGGCGTTCAGTGGTGGTCGTGGGGGCTGGTCCTGTACTGGTTGTTGTGCCAGGTTCTATACTAGATGCTGTGGCGGAGCTTGACTCTGTAGCTATGGAGCATTCCCAGCCTGCCATCATGCAATTAACTGTGGACAATTCTCAATCGTATGATCATTACCAAAATAAAACGTACACTTATTCTATAGCAGTGGGAAGTCGCACTGATAATGCCCCCATACCGCATAGTGGTAACATTGCACAGGTCCACGACCTCCTCGGCCTCCTCCTCCACGACCAAATCCACTACCGCGTCCGCCCCTGTATCCTCCTCGGTAGCCGCCCTGGTGCTGGTACTAAGGTTGGTTAAACTGTTGCTACATCGGTGCTAGTGGAATCCCTTTCCCTTATGGTGCATACTACGGTTGCTGTACATATTGTGGCTGTGGGGGAGCCATATACATTGGGTTGTATTGCGGCATGAACTGCTGCGGTTGTTGTTGCTATGGTGCAAACTGCATCTACGGCTGCGGTAACAGCTGGGCTACCTGCGGTTGCATTGGTGGTTGTTGTACCGCGCGCTTTTTGTCCTTGACGTAGAATGCATCACACATCCTCTCCTGTAGCAACCCATATGCACGACAATCCTTGTCATCGTGACCCACCGACTTGCAGAATGTGTAGTAAAGATTTCGTGGGGTTGTGACCATTTTCTGCATATATGGGAAATTATCATGACCGTGCCCAAACACTTGGAAAATGCGACACCACGGCATACTGCCGCCATTCAACGGGTTTGGCGCACCTGACACCAAATAATTATGGAAATTCGAGCAATTATCCTTCGTATGCCCTCCTCCTCGACATCGCGTACACCATAATTCATCACGTTGTTCCTTGTTCTTCTTCAAATCTTGCAATTGTATAGTCAGGTTGGCGAGTTGCGTCTGTATCTGCGACATCCCGGCTGCATTATCGCCAATCGGTGATGCCTCCAATCGCATTGCAATATCTAGAGCTTCGCTCGGTGCCGACATGTTCTTCTACATCAGCGGCAGCCGAATGTGGGGTAACAATGCTACAATGAACCATTCTTTATGTTGGACAACGCTTATATCGAAACTAACCTTTGCCATCAGCATCTTGAATCGCTGGTCGAAATCCCATATTGTCTCATTGGGATACTGCTTAATTTCTTTCAATTCAGTAATATATTGGACCTTCGACTTAGGCTATGTAAATTCAGCACTCAACCCCTCCCGAATATCATCTAGGGACTTCTCTGGGGCCCCCGTAGGGACTAGAATAAACTTCTTGAACCAATCTAATGCACGACCTCACAGAGTCGTGGCTAACTGTCCTTTCTTAGCATCAACATCAGTGATTTGTTTGATGGTCCAGACCGCTTCACACAAAAACCAGTACTATTCTGGGTTGTCTATCGCACTTCCATGGAACAATGGTAACTTAGCATCATCGCCTGCCATTTTGGGCTTCCTTCCTCCTGTCGCTGTGCTACTACCAATTAACTTCTGCGGAATTGACGAACTTGGCGGTGTCAAAGTAGTATTCCTTACTGGTTGAGAGTCAGTGAGCGGAGGTGTGGGTATGCTGGTGCCGGGGTTTGGTCCTGCCTCTATCCTGGGCGTAGCCTAGTTATTCCTATCAGGACTATGAGGTCGCTTCGTCCTGTGTGGTCTTCCTTCACGATTTTGTGGTTCGATCGCAGCAGGACCTTCTCCCATCCTCTGCCTCTTCTCCTATCGAAACCTCGCTCCTCCTCTTGTAATACCACTTTCTTCCTCGGCTTCGATCACAGTCTCCTCATGGTCTACACCCATCTACCCCTTTACAATTCCATGTACCGATCCCCAGCAGTCGCGGTACCCATGGTCTCTACCCACTAGGCTATCTACTGATCAAGGTGCATCTTTAATATACCCTTTTCGTAGATTAGCATCTTAATCGACAGTTGAAGCGACAACAGAAACCTTCCCCCCGGTCCTCAGAAGAAGTATCTTTCAGCTTCACTATAGGATTTCTTTGTGTTGACTGCAAATTCAGTGATATATCCTTCCAAGATGCTATCAAGCCAAACTGCGACAGCTCGTGATGCCTTATTATCGACTTCTTGCAACTCCTGAATCAACTCCGGGGTCCAAGCTATTGGTTCACCACCCTGGAAGTTCTTCTTCTAGAAGGTCAGCTTCGACAACCATTTGTATAGAATAACCAGGAATTCACAGAAAAACCATTCGTGTGGACTGTCGTGAATATCTCTTCCCAACCAGTGATCTACTGTCAGTCACATGTTCCGACTTTCTTCTTCAGCAAAATCCTACAATCTCTAATCAAACCAACTCTGTATCTCTGGCTTCGTCGGGTGCCACAACATGACCTCCTTCTACTCTACACACAGTCCTGGCAATGGAACCATTTGTTGACCAATGCGACCTTAGTCAATAGGGGTTCGCCTCATTGTTGACACATACCGCAGTATCCTTGGGCACCGGCCTGAGCAGGCTTGAGCCCACCCAACAACACCCGCATAGCGGATGAGGGCTCACCCCAGGCATCCAGGAAGAGCAGACGGAACCATGTTTCCGCCGAGGGAGGAGGAGAGTTGTGGCTATGTAGACTAACCCTATTGTAGTACTTAAACATAACTCAAAAAATGGAATTATAACATTTTAACTAATCGTAGCATTCATATTCCACATGAAACAGATCATTTAATCGCATCATTTATCATTCCAGCAACAGTAAGCAGACATTACATCAAACAACATTTATATATCACACCATTGCACAGAGATTGCACCAAAACATCATTATATTCCTGTTGCGGTCAAAATACCAAAGGCAAAACATACATCTTCTTATCTCTCACCTGCTATTCTCTTGTCTTCTATCTTGATCTCTCGCTATCCATCTTCCCTTTCTTTCTATATTCTCTCCCTTAACACTTACAACTCTCATCTATTTATAGGCTTCTGCCATTACAATATTTGTCCACTTAAAACTAACTTCCTAACCGACACTATGGACAATTGACCCAATAACCCCAAAAACCCACATACCGCGGTACAATCGACTTACTATTACATAATATGTGGTCCAAGTGACCCAAAACCCACCAACTGTGGTATTCTTTAACACAAAATACTCCTTTTGCGCCCTCATCTGATGTGTCGCAGCATCGGCGGTGCCGCGACCTTTCCCCATCTAACTTCCTGCAAACACCTGGTCACTCCAGCTCATAATGAGTTGTTGATGTGGCCAGTGGATCTCGGTGAGGTAGAGGAAAAATCAAACAAATGGAAAATGGGAAATCTCTAGGTCCGGATGTGTTCATGACGAATTTCCCTCACTTCTTTTGGGACATCATAAAGGAAGAAGTTGTTCCAATTGTGGAGAATTCCAGAGCCATGGGAGGGGTGTTATTTTCTTTCAATGCAACTTTCCTGACTTTAATCCCAGAAAATGATGGTGCAGATACCCCAAGTAAATTTAGTCCTATAGACTTATGCAATGTTATTTATAAAATCATTACAAAATTTATTTCCAATAGGATTAATCCAATGATACCTTTGTTGTTCTCTCTAGAACAATTGGGTTTCATGGAAGGGAGGAAAATCCTAGATGTTATCACATTAGTTCATGAAGTGATTCACTTTTTGAAAGTCTCCAAATATCTAGATATGTTGGTTAAATTGGATTTGGCTAAGGCATATGAAAAAATCAATTGGAAGTTCATGAAATCCATGTTGCTCGCCATTGGTTTCAGTGAAGCTTGGAATCAGTGGATTATGAACTTATCTTCCTCTGTTTTTTTCTAGATTTTGTTGAATGGATCTCCATCTACAATCTTTCACTCATCAAGGGATATTCATTAGGGGATCCTCTACCCCTTTTCTATTTATTTTGATGGTGGAAGGTTTGGGTCATAGTATTAAAGCTATGTCTAGAGACCGGGATATTTGGGGTTTTTCCTTGCATCCCCAAGCTTCGAGGCAAACCCAACAACAATTTCTAGATGATACAATGCTTATGGATCATGCCTCTGTTCAGGAATCTAGATCACTTAAGAAAGGGTCTTAATTTATTTCTTAAATCGTCATGATTAATGGTGAATGAAGATAAATCTTAGGTCTTCTTCTTCAACACCCCAAGAGTGAGCCAATGGGATATTCTTCTAATTTTTGGGGTTCCAAAGGAGCTCCCTTCCATCCAAATTTCTGAGAGTCCCTCTTTTAGATTATTTTATCAAGCGATCCTCTTGTATTGAGTTGGTGGATAGAATGAAGAAAAATATTACTAATTGTGCATTGAAACCTCTCAATTTAGTGACTCGACTCATCTTGGTCAAATCGGTTTTGCAATGCATGCCTCTTTACCTATTCTTATCTATGGCAGCCCCAAAGAAGGTGTTAAAGGAATTTAGAAATATGCAATGACGATTCCTATGGGGAGGATCAAAGGAGAAGAATAAGTGGGCTCTTGTTAGTTGGGAGAGGATCTATAAACCAAATTCCCAAGGGGGTTGGAGTTACGTGATCCAGAAAAGAGCGGGGAGGTGATGGGGGCTAAGATATGGTGTAGATGGATATCATATGAAAATGAGCCGTGGGACTAATTATGGCATTGCACATAATCCCATGGATGGAATAAGAAAGAGGTTATTCAGTACTCAACAAATATACTAGGGTACCATATTTGGAAATATTCCTTGCAAGGTATGGAACTGATTTGGAACCACAAATTTTGGGAAATTCAAAATGGGGAGTCTGTGGATTTCTAGGTTGAATCATGGAAAAAATTGCCACCTTTAAGCGGTTGTATTGATCTTCTGGAATCTTAAAATGTCTGTCAAGAGTGGGGATGGCTAAATGTTAGATATTTATGGCAGGAAGGGCATGAGAATGAAGAATTTAGAAGCTGACATCCTAGGGATTGGTGGAGGGAGATCGAGTAGGGAGAGGATTCCTAAAGCATTTGGCATGAACTACATGACATATGTATCCATGTTTAGAGAGGCCTAGATAAATTGAGATGGTGATATCAGGCTAAGGGGACCTTCAATACCAAATAATCCTATAGTATTTGGACATGTGTTTGGGATATCCCAAGCCAAAAGGAACGAGATAAAATTTGGAAAGATAACCTCTGGACAAAGGTGGCTAATTTCCCATGGATTGTGGTTAAGAAAACAATTCTAATAGGGGATAAGCTGAAGAGAAGAGGGTTTTTGAGACCTACCAAGTGTATCTTGCAAAGGGAGGTGGAAGAGACTATGGTGCATTTGCTAGACCAGTGTCCATTTACGACCCTCTTATGGGATAAATTGATACAACTGCATCTGGTGTTGAAGAAGAGGGAAGACTGCTTCTATAATTTTGAATAAAGAATTATTGAAGAATTATGATATAAATTACAAGGTTGGCCCGCTTCAATACAACTTCGAATTGCATATTGAAAAGTTGTGTACTCTTACTTATGACATTTAATATCCATTACTATTATTAATTATTAATTAATTATTATTTAGTTGTTATTAATGTTTTTATATTTTTATTTACATAACATTGCCTTCCCCTTAACGGAAGCTTTGTCCTCAAAGCTAAATTTGTTGGCATCGTATTTTGTTCTTGCTTTGTGTTGATACATGATTTGAGATATGCGATATGGAATGATATCTCTATCTTGATGAGGGTCTGAGTCCTTTTTATGCTACAACTCTTTCTGCTTGGGTGGAAAACTTCTACGTCCATAGAATCAACACTTACTTCCATTCCATTTAAATTCCATGTACTGTTTTTGTAAGTTGGTAGAGTAAGTCCCTAGCGATGCTAACCATTCGATGCCTAATGCCATGTCTACTTCCTTGAGTGTTAAAGAAATACAATTGAGCTTTAGTTGTATGTTTTGTATTTGCAACGACACCTTATGACATTTTCCCACTTCTTCTATGTGTTGATCAACGATGTTGAGGCTTTTAGTCCTTTTGTAGGGAACACAAAAAGATTAAGTTCAACGCCAATTTCATTAAATTTAGACATATTAGGGAAATTTTGGACTAAGAAAGTGTGAATTTAGACTTTGAAAGTGTCAATATCAACCTTTCTAAAGTGCAAAATCAGGTTCTGAAAGTGGCAATATTGTCTTTGAAAACTATGTTTTTCTATTCGAATAGTGTTTTTTTTACTACTTATGAACCTTAAAATTGTAGTTTTTTGTTATAAAACTATGAATTTCAATTCAAAAAGTGTGAATTTAAAATAAAAAAATGCAAATTTTCATTTGAAAAGTGTGAATTTCAAATCAGAAAATGCAATTTCTGATTTGAAAAGTGTGAATTTCAAATAAAAAATGGAATTTTTTATTTGAAAAGTGCAATTTTCATTTGTAAATGTTCAAAATTTTAAGGTGAAAAGTTCAATGTCTAAAATATTCAGTGATTGTTTGAATAACAAGTCAATGGGCTAAGTTATAACATATAAAAATTGTTTGTCCTGACTTCCGTTTTCCAACAAGAAAGATCGGCCGCCCCTCCTTTTCGTAGTTAATTGTGAAAGCCTTTATCCAACAATTCAACTCAACTATATCCATAATGGAGAACACAAGAAATATCGACTAACCCTTCTTGCCATGTCGAACTATTATGAAAATAATATTGGGGATAAGAAGGGTCGACCGACCCTTCAATTACGAGAGAATTGTAAAAATAGAACACCTTGGAAGTTATAACATATAAAAATGGTTTGTCCCGACTTCTGTTTTCTGACAAGAAGGATTGGCTGCCCCTTCTTTTCGTAGTGAATAGTGAAAACCTTTATCTAGCAATTCAACTATATCCATAATGGAGAACACAAGAAGGATTGACTGACCCTTCTTGTAGTGTCGAACTATTATGAAAAGAATATTGGGAATAAGAAGGGTCAACCGATCCTTCTTGTAGTGTCGAACTATTATGAAAATAATATTGGGAATAAGAAGGGTCGGTCAACCCTTCAATTAAGAGGGAATTGTAAAAATAGAACACCTTGGAAGTTATAACATATAAAAATGGTTTGTCCCGACTTCCGTTTTTTTGACAAGAAGGATCGACCACCCCTTCTTTTCGTAGTTAATTGTTAAAACCTTTATCCAGCAATTCAGCTATATCCATAATGGAGGACACAAGAAGGATCGACCGACCCTTCTTGTGGTGTCAAACTATTATGAAAAGAATATTGGGCATAAGAAGGGTTGGCCGACCCTTCAGTTATGAGGGAATTGTAAAAATAGAACACCTTGGAGAAAGAACGACCGCTCTTTCTCTGACAATATTTCCACTTGCCAGCAAAGTCTTTGAAGCAAAACTTCTATAAATTTTGTTGTTAAAATGTTTATATCTAGTATTCCAGGGTGACACGTGGAATGCTCATATTGTGACACATGGCATATTTGATTTGGCACATTGAGTATAACGAGGTTACTATTTTTTTATTATGGATTTAAAACTTATAAATATTTATTTTTCCAAAATTAGTAATGAAGACAGATGGGACGGATGGGGAATGCTAATTATCACAGTATGGCAGGATATCATCTCTGTAGATTTTGCTCGAGTAAGATATCATCTCTGTAGATTTTGCTGGACTGATTGTACAATTATATAGAAGTTTGTGAGACTTCAGGCCTGGAAATTGACGGCGTGTAAAACATATTTGCTTCACTGGAACGTATTTGATAGGTCTGCTTGGAATTTTCCCGTAAGTGTCTACATGCATGCATAATTTAAAGCCGTCAGATTGACGTCCACCAAATTCACTTATCCATCATAAATAAATACAAGTAAAATTACTAGTTTGGTACTTGTTGCAATTCAACAGTTTAGTAATTAAGATTGGGAAGATTTACATGGTTTATTGAATTGAAAATTTTCATTAGATTTATGCTTGTTTGATGCACTTGTGACCTAAGTGTAGTGTGCTTCTTAGATGCACTTGTGACCTGAGTGTAGTGTGGCATTTTTCAGAGGGAGACAAAATGGATCTCTGTACCAACTTTGATGTAAATAAAAAATACCCGTTTGCTTGAGGTATGTCGAATTTTTTCAAGTTTCGTATGGCTTAGGGGTCTATTTTGATGATTTTGAAAAGTAGTAATTCGTATTTTTTCGATCGAATTCCGGCTTTTTTTAAACTTGTTCAATGGAATTCCTTCTTTTTTAAATTTTTTATCGTAGCTATGTTTTGTGGTTGGTTTTTTGGTTTTTTTACATCCTTTTGACTTTTAATTTTGTGAATAAACAAGACATTGAAAAAGAGAACAACAATATGCTTACTAGCAATTGTAAATATAAAAATTTTGATGATTGTAAATTTACATAAAACGTAAAATCACAAGCACTAAAAACATGTTACCTTCAGGAAATTTTTAATTGACAGGTACATAACATTTGAAATTCCACGCCTTTTTCGGGACATTAATGGGGAACTGGAACAGTAATTGTACAAGTAAAATTCACTTCGACAACCATTATGAATGACCATCGTCAGGAGGAAGAGGTGAAGAGGAAGAGGCGTAACAAGGAAGAGATCCCTTTGGAGGATAGTCGTAGAGTCTCTTTTGCTCATAGGACAGTTTGGTGGCAATCTAGGATTTTTTAACAAGACCTATCGTTTGAAGTGCGGAAGGAAATCCAAGGTCTGGAGCAGGATCTCTAGAAAAATATTGGTAAAGATACCCTATATGAGGAAAGACGGAAGCTGGAAAATTAGGTCATGGACCCGGGGAACACTGCTGGCTATTTAACCCAGTATGAGCAAACTGTTTCCCATTACTGGGTAATGAAAAACTTGGTGGGGTATGCTCTTACGGACCGTATGCAAAAAGAGGATCTGATGAAGAACTCACTTCAAGACTAAACCATGGAGCTGAACTGGAAGATAGAATTCTTGTTGCAATCCATGGGCCTCCATATTCCCGATGCTACCACGACTGTGCTGGAAGAAAATCTTGGAAAAAATACCCTACATGAGGAAACCTGGAAACTAGAAAATTGGGTCATGGACCCGGGACACACTGTCGGCCGTTTAACCTTGTACGAGCGAACTATTTCCCTTTACTGGGTAATGGAAAACTTGATGGGATATGCTCGTATGGACCGTATGCAAAAAGAGGATCCGGTGCAGAACTCGCTTCAAGATGAAACCAGGGAGCTGAACCAGAAGATGGATTTCTTGCTGCAATCCATGGGTCTCCGTATTCCTGATGCTACCACGACTATGCCAAAAGAAAATCCTCAAGGCCATTTCCCGGATTTGCGTTATATTTTACCGTAATGTTGTTGTGCTCTTTAGTGATCGCAGGTTGTTTCTCCCATGTAGTTGGTGTGTTTTTGGTTTTATATCATAGTAGCAAAATACGGCCGTATTAGCAGTTGCTGTACGAAAATTCAAACAAAGTTAAAAATACGGCGAACATTCAAGATGATACAAGTTCGGTACAATCAACCAGTTATTATAATTTATTAATACGTAATGTTATATTGTTAGAGTTATTATTATTTATGAGTAATGCTTTTATATCATCTGAATTACTAATAATAACTTACTAGTATACTAACTTAATAGTATATGACTGCATGTAGTTTTTCTTTTTTAAGTTTTATTTTATATATAATTGTTATTTTAATTTTTGCTTTTATGTTTTACTTTTTAGTATTTAGGTAGTTCCCATGTTCTTCATTTTTTTAACTCATTTGTATAAAAGTAGATTTATGTATATTTTCAACTTTTATTTTTAAAGTTTCAAGTAATTTTATATTTACTATGTAGTTGTCATTTTAAATTTAAATTTTATGATTTGACTAATTATTTAGTAATTCTATTAGGATTGGTGAGGGAATGGGGATGATGACATGATAAACATTGTTATATTATATGATATGCCATGTATTGGCTCTGAATTTGTGATGAACCTGCAATAATTAATTAATGCAAATACACGAGATATCAGAAATAATAGAACAGAATCACTTTTATATTGATCACAGGCCACTTCGAGGGGCAACCTCCTTTGAGCAAGCTCAATACAATTAACTTCACGGTGCCTTCAATGACCTCAACACACACTTATATACTAAGTCTATGCCCAATACTATGATTCAAAACCATGGGACATATAATACTACGGGACGACTTACAAAGCATATGCGTCCAATACTATGGGTCAATACTATCGGCTAATATAAACTACGGATCAACAAATACTACGGGACGACTTACAAAGCATATGAGTCCAAGAACAATATACTAACATAGTAAAGAGAAGGGTTGACATAGGTTCCTAACATCCCCTCTCCCTTAGAAAAATATTTGTCCTCAAAGCTTTGGTTGGAGAAATTGCTGCAGAATCTGAAGGAGTGGATCCCCGGTAGCATCCTCGGGTTGCATTTCAGGCCACTGACGCTTTTGGAGTGTCAAGGAGGATTGCTTGGAAGGCTGTAGATGAAGAAGAACCCTGTCAGTTGCGTGGAAAATGCGCTCAGAACGGTGCTGATCGGCTTGTTGTTTTAGGCCAATTTTGGCCATGTGAAGATTGTCTTGCAAAATGAGAAGAATTTGATCGCGGTTTCGAAGAACTGAGTCAATTTCCTGAACTGGGGATCTGCTAAGGGTGTATGGAAGAAGAACTGGTGGTGTTTTTCCATAGACTGCTTCATATGGTGTCCTTTGAAATGTGGTATTGTA
Source organism: Larix kaempferi (assembly GCA_027924585.1). Taxonomy (NCBI): domain Eukaryota; kingdom Viridiplantae; phylum Streptophyta; class Pinopsida; order Pinales; family Pinaceae; genus Larix; species Larix kaempferi. The sequence goes on along the minus strand of BSBM01000010.1, from coordinate 9,881,861 downwards.
CCACCAGAGCGGTGCTAGGAAACCCATAGAAATAGTTGCCCAAAGTTGTGTAGGGATGGGCAAGGGTTTGAGCAATCCCGAAAGGAGTGTCGTTTCACCCTTGTTGACTTGGAAAGTATCATCGTCAGCCACCATCTGTTGAATTGTCATTTTTAGTCCCTGCCAAAAGAAGGTACATTGTTCCTGGTCATACATTTTGCAGAATCCAGAGTGCCCTGTTGATGAAGAAGCATGGAGTTCATAGAAGAGAGAGCCCTGTTGAACATATTGCAACCAATTTGGAACAAGCAGAGAAAGAGCTGTAAGAGAAACTGGGTCATCAATTGTGAAAGAAGGAGCATCTTCCACCATATTGTCCTTACCATTCTTGTAAGTGATCACAAAGGGATAACCCATGAGTTAGATAACCCATTTCAGGTGTGTTGGGGAGGAGACCCATTTTTCCAGAAAATTTTCCAGACTCGAGAGATCAGTCTTGATGCAGAAATAATTCCATAATAGGTATGGCTGCCACTTCTGTACTGCATGCAAAATAGCCATCATTTCCTGCTGAGAGGTAGATGTGGCTAAATTCTTACCGGAAAGGTCTCTTGAAGGCAGCAAGCGCATTGGTTCAATAAAGATACCTGCATATCTATCCAAGGAAGTAGTGGAGACTGTTGATGGGTGCATATGAATGGAATTGAGCTGAGCGATGACACCATGTGAATTCTTCTTAAGGATTTTTTCCAGGCGATGTGAACTGATGATGCAGAGATACCCTGGTTGTAAGCCCATAAATTTGTGTTGTGCCCCGTTGACTTTAAACTGCATCCAAAGTTCAGCAAAATCCCATAAGATGGGGCCAAGTGTGCGTAACCATTGAACGCCCAAAACCACATCACATCTGCCTAAGAACAAGGAAAACATGTCAGAGTGTAGGTTATAATCTTCCATAGAGATACGCACCTTGTGACACTTCCCCTTACAAGGTAAGGTGCCCCCATTGGCAACCATGACTTCAAAGTTGGAGCAAGGATGAACAAAACAATCAACCTGTTTGGCAATCCGAGGGTCAATGAAGTTATGAGTGCTACTAGAATCAATGAGTATGGTAAGAGGGAGCTTCTTGAAGTATCCCCTGACTCGCATTGTTTGTGGGGTGGTGATGCCGGTTACATCATGGAGAGAGATCTTGGGTGGGTCGTCCTGAGATGGGGTGTCAACAAGAAGGTGTTGAATGTCGACCTGATCATCTACTGTATTTGTAGTTTCTTCACCAAGTTCTAAGGCAGGCGGAGAATCTACATCCAAGAGATAAAGTTTTTGTTGAACACATCTATGTCCCCGAGTGAATTTCTCATCACAATTATAGCAAAGCCCTTTTTCTCGGCGTGCCTGCATTTCTATTTCAGACAAATGCTTGATAGGAGTTGGTTGAGGAGAAGGCGTGATGGGAGGTCGTTGGGAACCCATATTTCTGAAAGGAAGAAAGGTGGGTTTGGAGCGTTGTTGAGCTGCGATCTTGTCCTCGGCCAGCTTAGACAACCCTAGGACTTCCATCATTATGTTGGGACAAAACATTTTGACCTCTGAGCGGATTTCATCCTTGAGACCACTGATAAAACAACTCCTGTAGAATTCATCAGACAATCCTTCTGTGTGATTGGCCAATTTATCAAATTCTGTCTGATACTCTCTCACTGTGCCAATTTGGTGAAGTTTAGTGAGTGCTCCTGTGAAATCATCAAAAGCACTAGGACCAAATTGTGGCAAAATGAGTTGGCAAAAATCTATCCAGTTTTGCTCGGGATGAGCTTTGATGTACCAATGGTACCATTGAAGGGCTTCCTGTTCCAAATGAAAGGATGCAAGTGGAACTTTCTGGACATCAAAAGTATTATGCAGACTGAAATATTGTTCTGCTTGGTATATCCATCCAGTCGGATCAGTACCATTGAAGCGAGGAAAATCAAGTTTCGGCCCACGAAAATTGCTGGAAGAAGAGAACCCGGTGGCAGCAAAAGATTCTGGCTGTCGGTTATTGTTCATGGATGAATGTTGAAGATGGAGGCTGAGAAATTTTTCATCCAGATCTTGGAGTTTGGTTTGGATGGCTGCAAGTGCTTCCTCCATGGTGTTTGCTCCTGCACAGGTGACAACCATAACTAGGTTTTTTTTTTTTTTTTTTTTGGTGGAATGGGTAGAAAAACACAAACAGAAGCTGATTTAGTAAAGGGAAATTTGGATTGGGGAAACAATCTGATGGGTAATTGGGGTTTGACTAGATTTTGGACACTTTCGAAAGGACAAGAAAGCAAAAAGGGGGATTTCAGAAGCGGAGTGGTAGAATGAGAAACTTTGGCAGAGAGGGACAAAGACGTAGAATTCAGAAAGGAATTCTGTGGTAAAATTTGAAGGTGATTGGGTGAAATCTGAGGAAGTTATGGAAAACCCTAAAAATAGACAAATGTGGGATTTCGGGTTTTGGGAAGGGGAATTGGGGATAGAGTCCTCAGGAATGAAAGATGCAAAATGGAATGATAGCTGTTCCCCAAAAATTTCAAGGGAAACAGAGTGAAAACAAGGGAGATATGGAGAAAAAACTGAAATGGATCGGCAACAGCGGCGTGGAAGGGATCCGCAACAGATGGATCTGCAACGGTGCGGAAGGGATCGAAAATGGCTGGATCTGAAACGACGACTGGATCTGGAATGACTTTCAGAATAGATCTGAAATGGCTGTATCTGGAGCGGAAGTGATCGGCAACAGTTCAACTGAAAATAGATATGGACCCTAGGTATGTGCGGCTTCCTAACAGTTCAGGGGTTTCACTCGGCCACCAATGCTATCTGACGGCTTGCGTATTGGGGAAGTACCCCTCACTCCACGGCTCAGGTAAAACTGATAACCGCTTTGCCAAAAACAATAGCTCTTGGTTTACCTCACGGGTAGAAACTAGTCAATCAGGTAGGGGTCGTTGCCCTTTTCGTTGGCAAGTCCTCTCAATGGGCCAGCTACTTCGGGGTTCCTGTGGTACTTCTCACAATGATTTTTAGGGCTTATTCCCAAGTACTTCCCACAGTTAAGCGGATAGGGATTATTCCCAAATCCAAACCTGCAACAGATGCGAAAAACAAATTGGCAGAAATTTCACCCAGCGAGCCCAAGAAAGTGCTCTGATACCAAATGTGATGAACCTGCAATAATTAATTAATGCAAATACACGAGATATCAGAAATAATAGAACAGAATCACTTTTATATTGATCTCGGGCCACTTCGAGGGGGCAACCTCCTTTGAGCAAGCTCAATACAATTAACTTCACGGTGCCTTCAATGACCTCAACACACACTTATATACTAAGTCTATGCCCAATACTATGAGTCAAAACTATGGGACATATAATACTACGGGACGACTTACAAAGCATATGCGTCCAATACTATGGGTCAATACTATGGGCTAATATAAACTACGGATCAACAAATACTACGGGACGACTTACAAAGCATATGCGTCCAACAACAATATACTAACATAGTAAAGAGAAGGGTTGACATAGGTTCCTAACAGAATTTGAGATATGTTTCAAAGTGTTTTCAATGAATAATGAATGATATGTTAAAATTTGGAATGATTTATGTATACTCTTATTTTTTAAATTAAAATTGCATGTTTTTTGTATTTATAAGTTGTCTACTACCGTATTTTAGCAGTACTTAATTTTTTTGTTACTTATTTTTTCTGTATCGTATATGAATCGTATTTGAATTCATACTCGAATCTTGTTAATTATTTATATATTCTTTGATTCTTCTTTTAATTCCAGAATAGGATCATGGTATTTCATCTTCACGCATCTTCAAATCTCTGATTATTACTAATTTAAATTTATAACTCTATTTATTATAAATTTTTAATTAATTAATTAATTAAAATATTTTTGCTCATCCTTCTGGCCTGCAGGATTCTTTCATCTCAGGGATGTGGGCTACTCCTTTATTGTCTTGCGGGCATATCCCATCCTTCACCTACAGGAATACTCCATCCTTCACATACGGGCATACTCCATCGTTCACATGTGGGTATAATGTAAGCTTTCACGGGATTATCATTTAAACCTCTACGGGCATACTCCTCCTGTGGGATTAATCCTTGCATGAATACTCTATTAAGACTCTTTTGCGGGCATAATTAATCCCCTACAGGCATAATTAAGCCCTCGCGGGCATTCCTAAGCCCCTGCAAGAATCCTTAAGCCCCTGCGGGTTTAACCTCATCCCCTGCGGGCATCCCTAAGCCCCTGCGGGCATAACCCTAAGCCCTTGCGAGCATAATAAAGCTCTTGGGAGCTTTATGCTTCAAGAACTTTGTGGGAATTCCCTTAATCCCATGCGGGCATAACATAGCCCCTTGCGGGCATTTTCCTTAGCCTTTGCGAGCATAATAGGTGTAATTAACCTTATTTTTCTCTATTTTGGCAGGCCAAAATCTCACACATGTGAGCCTCAAAGAGAGAATTGACACCATAACTAGATGGCCATGTCACCAAGGAATATGTCCATGCCACCTGGAGAATTTATTATCACAAGGACACTCTTTTCCAGCCATTTCCAAATGCCTCTTCAACTTTTATTTGGACATCAAAACAAACTTTTTCTTATTTTGGGAGGTTTGTCTTTCACACGTGTGAACTACAGAAGCAAATCTGATCCTACAGATAGATAGCTCGTTCATCAAGGAACAAGCCTATGCCACATGATTAGTTTTATTAGTACAAGGACATGTCGTTGCGGGCATTTCCAAATGGCCTCTTAGCCATGTGAGTTCAACACTTAGCCAAATTTTTGTTCTTAATATGCAAAACAAAACAACCTTTTTCTCATTTTGGCAGGCTTGTCTTTCACATGTGTGAAATCCAGAGGAACAAGCCTATGCCACCTGATTAGTTTTATCATCACAAGGACACCTCCTTGCGGGCATTTCCAAATGCCTCTTCAACCTTCATTTGAACAGTAAAAACAAGTTTTTTCTCATTTTGGCAGGCTTGTCTTTCGCACGTGTGAACTCCAGAGGAATATCTAAGCTCATGGTTAGATAGCCAGTTCACCAGAGAAAAACACTATTCTATTTGATTAATTTTATCAGTGTAAGGACACATCCTTGCGGGCATTTCCAAATGGCCTCTTAGCCATTTGAGTTCAACACTTAGCCAAATTTTTGTTCTTAATATGTAAAATACTTTTTCCTTCACTTTGGAAGATTAATTTCTTTCATAACTGATCAACATAAGGAAAACTAAAAGCATGGATGGATAGACACTTCAACGATGAACAAGACCATGTCAAAAGATGAAATTATTGACACACACCCATAATCTAGCGGGAATTTGAAAGTGGCCTTCCAAATTGTTGATTTGACACTTAGGAAAAATGATCAAACCCTAAGTTAATATGAAGTGGTTTTTCTTTTCATTAAATTTGAAGTGTGATACATCCACTAGATAGGTGCCAACTAGGGGATTCTATATAAACCAATTTCACCCCTTGAAACCTCTTTCTCTCTCCTCGACGGGAATTTTATTGGAGTAGTGTAAATCAGGCTAAGAAGCACTTTTGGCAGATCAATATCTTCCTCCTCAGAGACTCTTTGGACAATCTAATACCATGGTTAGATGCAAAAAACAACATTCTACAAGATTCCCATATGGTACAGGCATTTTCTTCAACCCACAAACTATGGCGGGCATTTCCCTGAGGCCACTTAGGCAATTTTGCTACTTTGGTGTAAAAGCAACCTGAAACCCTGTTTTGGCAGACTTATAACTTTCTCCTCATAAATGATTAAGGAAAAATGAGACTGTGACTAGATATCCACTTCAACAAGCTATACCTTGATATGATGGTGCGTGCATTTTTCTCAAACCATGAATTATGGAGGGCATTCTCTTAGAGTAGTTTTGACTACTTTTTCCATAGTCAATTTCCAAAGTTTCACAAACTTGCCATACTTTTCCAGAATGATGTCAGATTGAAAAAATGACTTAATAATAGCACCAGAACACCATCGTGTGTCTTTCCAGCTTCATCACACATGACACATCATCATACATGCCATGTCATCACTTCCTTTGTCATTCCTTTGTCTTTCACTGAGTTTACCCTGCCATCATGTCCTTGGTTTTTCCTTTGTCATTATTGAACTCCTTTGACATTCTGCCATTGACAAGATTTTTGTCTACAATGAGTTATATTCAGAAATATATATTCATCATTTGACCATATTTCTCTATAAAATACTTCTCTGTTATTATATTGAAGCATATAGATGGATTTATTAAAAAGGCTGCATACAACCATTCATTACAAAAAGGAGAGCCTAGGAGCATAAATAGCTTTCCCAGTATGGCTCTATAAATTTAACAAGATGCAAAAAAAACATTCAAATTTTCCAAAATGGAGGTAACAACTCATCCAAGTAGGGATCTCTTCTACAAAAAATTATGCCATTGAACAAAGGTTTCCTTAGCAATTCCCATGTCCACAAAGGGAGATTCCTAGCAGTGGCTACACTGTGACATCCTAGCCATATTCAAAATTTCATATTTTATAATATTCACTATCCCCATAAGTTCAATCAAGTTGCGTTCCAAATCACCAATTCTCGAGTCCTGTCAAGTTAATTGCTGAGATATATACCTCATGTAGTCGACTGACTCTCTGTGCGCTTTGATGCTCAAGCAGACTGCCTCATAAACCTTTCACAGGTGTTGTTTTAAGTCCTCCACACTAGACCTTAGGAATGCCATTCCGTTAGCAAGGCCTGTCATTGAACTGAGAGAAGAGGTCAGAGAAGGGGTCACATCAATGAGATCTGCTCACAGTTTCAATTAAATCTTGGATCTGCTCACAGTTTGAAATAAAACTTCAATCCTCCAACAGTTTCAATTGTAGCTTGCGATCTCAAAATATTTAGGTAAATGAAATAGTTATTTAATCCACCAATCGTATGATCCCTATATTGCCTCTAAACTATCTTATGAGCATGAGAGACTATGCGGCGACCATAAGTTATATTCTCCTCTTCCTCCCGACGATGGTGGTCCATAATGCTCGCTGAACTGAAGTTTACTTGTCGAAGTAATTGTAAATAAGTAAATTTACACATTTACATTAGTATCATTATAGTAGCATTATGCGAATACTATTCTATTTTTTTAAAAATAGAATCCTTCTTTCTTTTTGTTTTTTTTTAAATAGAAACATTCTTTATTTTTGTTTATTTTAAAATAGAAACATTCTTTCCTTTTGTTTTTATTTTTAAATAGAAGCATTTTTTTTTTAAATAAAACAAAATATCATAAAAGGAATGAAATTGTTGTTTAGTTATTATATTTTGTTAATTAAATCCCTTCATACTGGAAGGGTGGTATGAATATATAACCTTCAACTTGAAATTAAGTTCACCCCTTCAAATTTGATCCTTGTGTGCCACTAGTTTTCTTGTTTATTGAAATGCTTTTTTTTTTTAAGCAGAAAAAGAGAAACTTTGTATTATATACTGATAAAAAAGATTACATTCGTCTTATTTTCACATTGCACTTTTGAGAAAAAAACTACCATATAGAGAAATTCCATGTCTATTATCAACCTTGGATACTGAACATAACTCCTAACAGTTTGACATCAAAACAGTCGCACAGGAAAAACCCAGCCAGTTTGATAGACAGACTAGAAGGATTGCAACAAAATATAAATTGTTTGGGATAAGATCACATCAAATTATATCTGAATTAACATCCATCCCACTTTTAACACTATGCCCCATATGCTCTCATTGTTCCTTAACTGCTACAAGTCCCTTCTTGTTTATTCTATTTTTTTCTCTTGTCCATCCTTTCCTTGGTGACCATTCCCATATGATTCTATTTACATGGATCATCATATTTTCTTCTGCACCAAAAAACCATTGTTTCTTTCTATCTAAGCAGTTTTTGTACAAGACCTTCATATCCTTCGATGCTCCTGTTGGATTCCACCATTGCACCTCTACTTTGTAAGACCCAATAGTACTAGCATCTGAATCCTGATAAATATTACCAATCACCCTACCCAACCAGATTGCACAATATGGCTCTGGTGATTGCACAATGACCATTTGTCCCTTTACAACATCCACTCTTGGAATGAATTCATATCTAGGCTTTTTTCATATTGGTCCAACATAGCAATCTTGCAAAGAAGGAACATTTTCCTTCAAATATGAATCCATAATTTCATGTTCATATCTTGTAGGTTCACTACTATGAATATCATGGCTTGTCGATGGCCAAAATTTAGTTGATGACTGATCAACACTCTCGAAGGGTCTGTCCAAATATTTATATATAGCCTCCCAATAATTTAACTTGGGATGCCAAAATTGTTCACCTCCCTTATCAATCCCTCGATTATAGAATGAAATATATGTTTCTATTCCTTTTTTTATTTCCTCAATGTCCGAAGGTCTTTTTGATTGGATATTTAATAACCTAGGTTGTCCCATAGGCAAGTCTGTGCTACCATTTGGAAATGACCACTAGAGATGAATAGGATACGACCAGACTTCATCTCGAAGTGATGCCCTCCATTGCATGACTGGAATGTCATCTGTGAGATGAAATTTAAAAAGCTTGCATTTTTTGATACCGATGATCTTGGCATTTCCATCCAAAAGGTGGGGTTTCACAAAACTCTTAAAATTGTAAAGTTCATCAATTAGATAAGGGACAATATAGAAATTTTGATCTTCACATGTCCTATACATATCCATAATTTTCGAGAGTGAAAATATAGCCTTGCACAATAGATTTACTGATAACCTGCCATAAGTTCCACCTATGTCTTCATGGGTGTGTCCAACCAGGAGGAATCCAACTTCAGCTATCTTGAACACTCTCCTTGTTGTTAAAAGAGATAAAAATGTAAATACATAGCAATTTTTGTTATTGCCTAAACAATTATCCATTTGCAACAACAATATGGGTGGTAGTTTTCTATTTGGAATGCATTGATTAGTACCATCAACACACAATACATCATCTTGCATTCCATCTTGTATTTATATCAAACACTTTTCATATGAGTCTGATTGCAATAGAGCATCATGCAATTTGTTTTAATATGTTCCTCCTTTGTAGAGAAAATCACCATATTTATCAACCACTGGTTCTTCAAGACACTACAAGCATCTAGCTAGGGATTTCAAAGTGAAATTCGATCCCATCTCTAAAAATGAGAGGATGAAATGGACAAAACCCCAAGTCTTGTGCCCATGAGTCAACATTCTAATCAATGATATGGGAAGATTCATAACATTACTAAAATATTTTTCATTCTTACCTATCCTTGGAATGAAAGTCTTTGACTTATCCGTTTTGTCATGAACAATACTCAGAAAAGTCTTTATATTTTTTTTTGAAGCTAATCTGTGAGAATAATATACTTCGCAAAAACTTGCGATATATTTATTATGAGCTGCTTGATTTCCTTGCAACCTTTCCACCTCAGCTAGATCGGTGGTCCCCTCAAGCCTATCCTGTATTGTAATGCACTCATTACACCTTGCAAGGAGTTTTATTTAGAAATTTTAAAATCTTGAAAATATTCTGTCATCACCTTGTTATAGGAGGATTGTGATACTGGAGGCAAACCGATTGTTTCGATTTCATCATTAGCCATTTTTTGCAGCAAACTATGGAACATATTAGATGGCAATAATTTCAAGGTTGTCCTTGTTCCATATTCACTAATTAATTGTGTAAGATGTGGAGATTTGTCTGAATTCTCTTCTACAATTTTATTAATAGTAGCTACCAGTGCAGTAGTGTTCGCCCTATATTTTTCCAAGCCACTGTTACCATGCAAAGATCTCACATCACCATTCAAGAACATGCTTTTATAATTGTAGAAAGTGCTCCTTTTTATCCCATGGAATTCATACCATGCATTTTGATAGACTCCTATTGTGTCTAATCTCATTGTAAACATGTTTATTTTTCTGTCATCTCCCTCTTTGGCCACCAAATCATTTGATCCCATAGAATTTATAACATACTGTCTTCTTGAATTTCCATTCATACCATCAAATTTATTTACACATTCAACTATCAATTGAAGTGAAATTTTTGATATAAAATATTTGAGCAACAATTTTTGGTGACAATTTTTGAAAGGAATGCACCCTAATCAATTCCAAGCCTGTAGGGTACCGATCTTGAATTTCTTTCGGAAATTTTAGTTCCATCTTTCTGCTTTACAGAATTGTATGGACTTGTTCCATTACCTTTAACATCTGTATATTCACAATGGGCAGTACCTGGAAGGACCATCTGTAAAGGACATTCTTCAAAAATATTCCAAAAGTTGACTATATCTTCGTCTGTTTTCTTTTTTAGTATAACATCCAAAGGAACATCATCGAGGTCAAGCAAATTGTTTGCAGGCCATATTATAAGAGAGCCTTCAAATACACCACAATCCTCGCAATTGCAAAAGACCTTATGAACTAAAATACTAAACTCACCAGCATCTAGTGCTTTGAATTGTACAATGTCTCCCTAAAAAACAGTTGACACTATTCCCCGAGCAACATACTGTGGCTTTAAAGAACATTTATGTATCAAATTAAATTTCTCTCCCACAAACTTGACATTGTGATTTTCTCATAATACTTTCAAAGTAGTTTCAGATTGATTATTGTTGAAATTGCTTTCAACAAAAACAATGTTTCTGTATGAAAATCTATGATTCTTTTAATCGGCCATACAACAAAACATCCACTGCTCAACCTTGGACAACATTCCATACAAGAAAACACCACTTCATCCACCAGAATACCAAAGGAGAAGTCACCCAAAAATGTTCCCCCAACAAAATCAATCCCACTCACATTTGTTACAAAACTGATGGAAATGAAATCCTTGCTTTTTGAACACTTATGTAACAACTTAATTTTTCTCATAATAAAAGAAAATTTATTCTCATTTTTTATGATATGTGCTACACTCGGCGAAGTAGAAGCTGCTATATCATTCACCTCATTCTCGCGAAGGGCAGAATCAATGTGGTTAATGATCTCAGATACAGGCCATTAAATGTAACTACCAACAACCTATGACAATGTATCTACACCTTTTGATGGATAGGGAAATGGAAGACTTGCATTTAAAGTCTTTGTAACATTTACAATGATACATCCATCATGAATGCTGATATTATGCAATATTTTTCTTTCTGGAAAAGAGATTCCTTCAGCAACTTTCAATCCATTCAAAAGTAGGTCCACACATTGTTGAGTAGCAAAATCCATTTAATAAATGATATCTGAAATATAAAATAACAGGACACATTGTTCAGAACCAAAATCTAGTTCAAAAGCAATTTATGAAATATAAAATAACAGGAGCACATTAAAAATCATATTTATTTTAAACAAATATATAACCTAAGTTATAATATATATAAAAAATTATGTCTGGACTTCCAATTTTCCAAATGGAAGGATCGTTCGCCCCTTCATTTAGTGGATAATTGTGAACACCTATATCCAGCATTTATATATATCCAGAATGGAGAACACAAGAAGGATCGAACGGCCCTTCTTGCAGTGTAGAAAGATTAAGAAAAGAATAATGGGCAGAAGAAGCATCTCCCGTCCATTCATTTATGAAGGAATTTTAAAAATATCAACCTACGAATGCTAGGCTGTCAATTCATGTATTTCCAAAATGGCGAACAAAGAAAGAATACTGAGCATAACAAGGGTCGGCTGACCCTTCATTTACGATATAAATTTAAAAATATTTAATTTACAAAGGCTATGTCGACAATTCCCGACTTTTGACTTCCGTTGTATATAGTAGGGACCCAGACATCATTTATGTTTTAACATATAAAAATATTTGTCCCGAATTCCATTTTATGACGAGAAGGATCAACCACCCCTTCATTTAGTAGATAATTGTGAACAACTATATCCAACAATTCACCTATATTCAGAATGGCGAAAGAACGAAGGATCGAACGACCCTTTTGCATTCTAGAACTATTATGAATACAATACTAGGCAGAGGAAGGGTCGACCACCCCTTCATTTATGAGGGAATTGTAAAAATATTCAACCTACGAAGGCTAAGACGTCAATTCATCTATATCTTAAATGGTGAACACCGGAAGAATACTAAGCACAAGAAGGGTCCGCCGACACTTCATTTACGAGAGAAGTGTAAAAAATGGACATCAGCTAAGTTATAACATATAAAAATTGTTTGTCTTGACTTTCCTTTTCCGACAAGAAGGATCGGACGCCCCTTCGTTTAGTAGATAATTGTGAAAACCTTTATCTACAATTGAATGATATCCAAAATGGAGAACAAAAGAAGGATTGACCGACCCTTCTTGCAGTCTCGAAATATAATGAAAATAATATTGGGAAGAAGAAGGGTCGGCTGCCCCTTCTTTTACGAGGGAATTGTAAAAATAGAACTTGGAGAAAGAGAGATTGCTCTTTCTCTATGGATATTTCCACTTTTCATCAAAATGTGCAAAGCAATGTTCCTATGAAATTTGTGTTTAGAGTGTCGATATCTACTTTTTCCACTACTAAAAAATCATCCATAGAGGAAGGAGCGGATTCTCTTTCTCCTCAACATCTACTTCCAACACCCCGAAATAGAACAACCTGACGAAAGACAGACCTCTCTTTATCTGACAAAATTTCGACTTGCCATCAAACTCTTTGCAGCAAAGCGTGTTTTTAAAATGTCTATATCTAGTTTTCCAGGGTGACATGTGGAACGCTCAGATTGTGACACTTGGAATGCTCAGATTGTGCCACGTGGTAAGGGAAACTGCATAGGTGGGTTGTAACATTAAAAGTCAAAAGTTAATGATAAATCAATGGTTAGAATCAAAGCGGAAAGGAATCTGATGGTGGAGATGATTTTCCAGAATATTCACAAGAAATGAAGGTAAAATGATGGATGATCCAACGGTCTGGATCATGCCAGGGAATATCGATGGGTGGAATACTCTTCCGCTGGGAAAAAAGAAAGGGAGATAGCCAAGATTCTGTGGGCAGCGTTATAAGCGAAAATGTTAAAAAGTGGGAAAGTATCACCGTTGATTGAACATGAATGGATGGATCGATAGCTCAGAGACATTTTGCATTGTGGAGATGCGCGGTAAATTGAAAGGATAAAGAGGTTGCAAAATCTAAAACCACTATCTATGAGTTGATACCTGGGCATTTCACAAATTGAAAGAGTGGTAAGGAAAACCGCCCGGACGCCATGCGAAACCACCTCCAAGGGTAATAAAAGGGGAAGACGCCACGTGAGGGTTGAAATTTGACATTTGTCTCGCGGATCTCCAGAAAGTTTGAAACGTGTGCGGACCGGGAAAGTGACAGAGAACACCCTATTTGCAAACATTTTTATGTGGAAAATGTCACTATGTGGTTTATAGGAAAATTGACACCTTGGACCGGATATTTTTAATTATCACTTCTTAAAAAACATATTTTTGGAATTGAAAATAATATGTATGAAATTTATAAAATTATAAACAATTTAAATAAGTGATTGTTTGGAATTATTTTTAATATTTTTCAAGAAATATTGTAAGAGCGGTAGAAAAGAATTACACAATTCAGATTCATCGATAAACAATAATAAAAATTCTTAAAAATATTAGAAAGATAGTTTAATTATAATATTGACTCATAGAAGATTTTCTCCTCTGAGCACCATTGAATCCATCCCTGGTCTCGGTCCATATTTATTCTCTATTAAACACTATGTTTTAAATATGCTACGAGTTGGCATGGCTTGGGCGAACTGCAAGAGGAAGTGAATAATTATAGTAGCATTTGTGCTCTCGCACTATCACTGCCTCTATACCTACTGGTACACCCTATTATCTTGGCCATTCACGTTGATCTAGATACTTGCAATCGTTGAGGCCCGTGGATTGGAAATATCGACACCTAAATCCTCCAAAAACAAAGGTATCGAAGGAAAAGACCGTGTTTTCATGGTCTATGCCTATGTTTCATGTTCTAATCGGCCATCAAACCCAAATGGTTTCATGTTCCCAGCTTATGAGATATTGGTTTCAATAATATAAATACCTAGAAATTGAAAAACTAGCAATCGATTCTTCAAACCAATCTTACTGCTCTAGCTGCCCAACACTCTTCTCGTTTCTACCTCAGCTAAAGCAAACCTAGGTCCTAATGGAAAATAGGGCTCCAAAATGGAAAACACATAGTACCTCGGTCCTCATGGAAAAAAGAGCTTCAAACTGGAAAACACAGAGTACCTCGGTCCTCAGGGAAAATAGAGCTCCAAACTGGAAAACACAGAGAGTTTGAACTTTTAGTTTCAATGTAGGCAGTGGGAGGCAGGTATCCCGTATCAATGCAAGCGTTAGGAGGCCCATGGCACTAAGCCAACTTCCTTACACAACACTCCATCTTCAAGAATAAATTTTGCATTTACTTGATATTGACTCGCTACACACCAACAATTAATACCTCGAATTGACAAAATGATTCGTTTCCTTAAAAATGGTTTCTTCATTCTAGAAACGGGAATGGGCGTAGAAAAAAATTGTTTTTGTTTTGTCCCTGTTTCTAATCCATTTTTCCAAAAAATCGCACTCCTCTGTCACGTTTCTTGTAATGTAGCCAACAATAGAGAAAAAATAAATGATGCATTATAAATAAAGGATTAATGGGATTCGAGACCAGGAACAGAGAAAAATGATTTAAAAAAGAAGAAGATTAAGAGGGATTATGAATAGGAAGAATAGGTAGTAATTGTGTTGGTCATTTTGATGTCAACAACAATACTCATTATCGGTCTCTTTTTGGACCTCTTAACTTTATCGAGATTCAAATTCGACAAGCCCACTACTATTAAACATGCTTTATATTTAAATATTTATTATTAAGACATAAAAATCAGTAGAAGTTATTCCGAGTTAAAACAGGGCAACTTTGCCGCAGTACACAGAGATGGAATTTACTTCAATATTTCAAATTTTACAAAGCTTGGTCTCTTAATACATTTCACAACTTTGAGCTTGAGCTCACAAACACAGACTCTTCTACTACAGGAATTATATTAAATTTTTGTTTACTAAGACATAAAAATCAGTAGAAGTTATTCCGGGTTAAAACAGTGCAACTTTGCTGCATTACACAGAGATGGAATTTACTTTGATCTTTCACCTTTTAGAAAGCTTGGGCTCTTAATACATTTCACGACTATGAGCTTGAGCTCACAAACACAGACTCTTCTCCTACATATACGCAGACTCTTCTCCTACATATACATAGACTTTATTTTTTCTGCTACTAGAAGCTTCAACTAGAAGCTAGACTTTAATTTTTGTTTCAACTAGAAGCTATGAGTCACATTAGAGGCAAATCCTAGTCTTGGAGCTTCAACCATGCTTGAAATTCCCATATATCATGGTGTGGTGAGGATTTTTCAGGGAACTGTTGTCAAAATGCTCATATATCATGAAGAGAATTGGGGAGCGACCATAAGACTCAAGTATTTCTGATAAAACAACAAAGAAAATGGAACAGAGGCAGTAAAGAAGAGTGCCACGACTTCTCGAATATTTCATTTTGCTGTGATATGGGGTATGGTTTAGTCTTTATATAGTGAGTGGCTAGTGAATTGGTGAATTGAGTTATATGTTACAGATGGGGAATGGTAATTATCACAGTATGGCAGGATGGTGGTCATAGATATCATCTGTACTGACTGTAGATTTTGCTGGAGTAATTGTACATGTATCACTCCAATCGATTCCTTGAGAAAGGAATGTATGCTGATATGGTGATGGTTTATACGATGAAATTCTGAAATGGCGGTTATCCTGACGGTGCTAATGGTGCATGATGGCTTGTATCACATGTGTGAAGAAAATAATCTCATCATGCTTTAGTCAAAATTATGTCTTGTCATGAAATTTTACTTTTCCAAGGACTTCACTTCGATGGGCATTTACTTCGCGTAGTAAACTTCACTTGTACGAGCATTTACTTCGACAAGTAAACTTCACTTCGACAAGCATTTACTTAGCGGAATATTTACTTCGCAGAACACTTTACTTCGTGGAACTCTTAACTTTGTCGAGCGAAATTGTTTACTTCACGGACCTCTTAACTTTGTCGAGATTCAACTTCGACAAGCCCACTCTTAAACAATATTTATATTAAAATATTTCTTACTAAGACAAAAAAATCAATCGAAGTTATTCCGCGTTAAAACAGGGAAACTTCACCGCATTACACAGAGTTGGAATTTACTTCCATCTTTCACCTTTTATAGATCTTGGGATCTTAATACATTTCATAACTATGATCTTGAGCTCGCAAACACATCGTGAACCTTTTCTTCTTCTCCTTTCTCTCTTGCTCTCGCTTATTCACACACTCTCTATTTTTTTGAACTATCTTCTCCTACATAAACACAGACTTTATTTTTTATTCACCTGGAAGCTACTGAGTCACATTAGATACAAATCCTGGTCTTAGGGCTTCAAGAGTGCTCTAAATGCCCATATATCATGGTGTGGTGAGGATTTGTTAGGGAATTGATGTCAAAATGATCATATATGCACATATGTCTTGTCACAAACTTTTACTTCGTGAAGGACTTCACTTCAATGGGAATTTACTTCGCGGAGTAAACTTCACTTCGACAAGAATTTACTTCGTGGACTCTTTACTTTGCAGAACACTTTACTTCATGGACTCTTTACTTTGCAGAACACTTTAATTCGCGGACCTGTTAACTTAGTCGACGCGGAATGTTTTAGTTCACGAAAAGTTTTACTTAGTGAATTGGTGAATTGACTAGGATGGGATAGATGGGGAATAGTAATTATCACAGTATGGTGGGATATCATCTGTACCGACTATAGATTTTGTTCGTGACAAGACATAATAAATTGTTCGTGACAAGACATAGTGTCAACTGAAGCATGATGAGATTATTTTCTTCACACGAGTGATACAATCCATCATTTACCATTAGCACCATTAGGATCACCGCCATTCCAATGTAGAAACCATTTTAAAGGAATCGATTGGAGTGATACATGTATGATTACTCCAGCAAAATATGTAGTCGCTATAGATGATATCTATGACCACCATCCTTCCATATTGTGATAATTATCATTCCCCATCTGTCCCATCCCATTCAATCCATCAACTCACTGGCCACTCACTATATTTAGGCTAACCATGCCCCATATCACAACAAACTGAAGTCTTCGGGAAATCCATGGCATTTTTCTTTACTACCTCTGTTCTCTGTCCTTTCTTGTTTTATGAGAAATGCTTGAGTATTAGGATCGCTCCCTAGTTCTCCTCATGATATATGAGCATTTTGACATCGGATCCCTGGAAAATACTCACCACACCATGATATATGGGCATTTCAAGCACTCTCGAATTCTCAATACATGGATTTGTCATTATGTTCCTTGGCACAAATCATGTTTCCGTCACTATTCTTTCAATAACTGATTTCTATGAAAGTCACTGTCTTGGAAGCTCTCTTCTCTAAGACAACATGCGCTGCTATGGTCGTCAATGTTAGGATTGCAACAGTCATCGAATGTTGTTTTAGTACCAAACCATGTTGTCAGATTCTTCTTCCTGCATGGAGACATTTCCAAACATGACCACCCATTTCCAACCAAGGGAGTATCTGGTACTAGCTCATAGTCATCAACTGTCTACACTTAATTACGAGACAAATCATAATGAAGTTCATATGTTCATCCAAATCCAGTTATTTTCTTAATTCTTCGGGATAAAGAAATGTATTGTTCGCGGGGGATATGTTCGAGGAGCTTAGGTCGGCCGCCTAACTAGGTCTCCATTTGACCACTTCAGAGATCATGTCGAACCGTCGTGTCGATCACCACATGTCGAGTCAGATGGTCTCGTCAGTTAGTGAACGTACGAGTCATTATGTAACCGTCTGTAAACTATATATATAAGATGGAGAGCCGGATACATGAGACACTGAGACATTGTATTGTATTGTACTTGGTCCCAAGTAATAGAAGACTTCCTAACTCTGCTACCATAACTTATCTTGGGTTCCTATCTCTATACTTGCTTGTTTATTATATTTCATGTATCATTGGTATCTATATACTTGCTTGTTTATAGACTTTTCTATGCTTGAAGTATGAAAATTTTGGCTTTGCAATTATTTGATGGATAATTCCTGTTATATGACTATGTAATCAATGAAACCCCTTTGAGGGGCATTAAAATATTCAAATTTTATGTGTTCTTTCTTTTCAAATAGTTCTCAGAATTTTATGTGTTCTTTCTTTTCAAATAGTTCTCAGAATTTTATGTGTTCTCTTTTCAAACATACATATTATAGAATCAAATAACAGAGAAATCACAACAATACAATTAATAGAATATAAAATAATATTGCACTACATTTAAGAAACAAAACCACAAGCTAAGTTAGAACATATAAAAAATGTTTGTCCCGATTTTCGTTTTTCGACAAGAAGGATCAACCGCCCCTTCGTTTAGTAGATAATTGTGAACACCTATATCCAATAATTCCTTATATCTAGACTGGCGAACACAAGAAGGATCGACCGACCCTTCTTGCAGTCTAGAACTATTATGAAAAGAATACTGAGCATAAGAAGGGTCGGCCGCCCCTTCATTTATGAGAAAATTGTAAAAATATTCAACCTATGAAGTCTAAGTAGTCAATTCATGTATATCCAAAATGGTGAAAACTGGAAGAATACTGAGCATAAGAAGGATCGATCGACCCTTCTTGCCGTCTAGAACTATTATGAAAAGAATATTGGGAAGGAGTCTTCTAGTATTTTTCTATTGCTTCCTTCAAGTCCACTAATAAAATATGACCCCAATTGAAATATTCCCCTGCGGTAAGAACATGATGGGCTAGAGGCACCCATTCTGCTTTTAAAACTGAACAATTTGGCTACCCATACAACCTACAGAGCATGGATGCCAACAACGAGAAAGGTTCCTGTTGAAGCCCCAAATGTGATGATGGAATATTTTCCAAGGAAATCAACAGAAGGTGATAGCCCAGTCTGAAAGGATTCAAACAACCCTACGCAACAGTGGTTCTATCCCCAAATTGTTTGGTGTGAGTGACTCCTACGAATATCAGGCCTCCGCTGGCACTTATGTGAATGGACCCTAATGGATCTGTCTTCCTGTCAGGGAAGATTAAAAGGTGTTCTATGTATAAGGGGTAAGTAGTGTTAGCTTAGCAAAATCCAATTGAGTTAGATCAGAATTAGAAAATGTGATTTGAGTTTGCAAAACAATCATATCATAATTGTTTAATAAGTATTTCATGAATTAATAGACATATGAATCCGATATATACTTATCAACTTCAGGAAAAACCAAACAATAACAATTGAATAATTTTACCCAAAGGATTAAATCATATATGAGACTGTTTTGTTATGATATGCTAATTGACAAATTAGCATCAATATAATTATGACTGTTTATCAATTGCAGAAATAGATAAAATGAGTTAAACAAATAAATTCATTCAACACATAATAACACCTAAATTGTACGTTAAGGTAAATCCAACGTATAGGTCAATGCATTCATTAAATTTGCAACATAAAACAGATTTCATTCAATAATCGAAGTGAGAAATCATAACCTATCAAATAAATTTGACAAATTATACAAAAGAGATGGCCAAGAGAAACTGACTGAATTTCAAGTCTGCAAAACATTACAATGCGTCAAAGCAACAGAGTATCTCCAGTTCTCCTTTGGTGATTTTCTCTTCCCCATTCTATGAGATCTAATTCCCTTAAATAATAATTACATGAAATTACAAAGGACAAATATCCCATAAAAATAGGGATTAAAAGCTAATTGCACCCCAGTCTTATCATTGAAAGAACAATCTAGTGGATGAGCATGGTCAATTATCCCTTTGATAGCATCGATGTAGAGCATGAGTGCTGGTCTGGCCATAATGGAATGCAATTGATATTTTCTAATGTTTACATAAGAGGACTGGTTGTGTTGAATTTCAGATAGGTCATCATTGTCGAAAATGGAATAAATCCGCAACGAATCCAAGTGATAGGTCTCAGATACCTTGCCGTTTGTATCATAGAGGGTTCCACTGTTTGGGTCTTTGTTTTTAAGTTCCTTTAGGGCCGTTTTGGAGCGGTGTTTTTTCGACATGGTAGGGAAACTTGAAAATATGATAAAAAAAGAAAAAACAAATCAATAAAACTAATTTTAACTCCGAATTATCACCAAAATGAGGATGAAAGTGCCGAAAACCAACCTGCATCGAAGAAGGAAGTAAAATGGTAATTATGGTAAATTCATGAACAGATTAAAAATCCACATTAAAATCTTTCGCCAAAGTAAAAAATCGTAGTAAAAAGCATTTGCTGAGGGTAAAATCCGAAGTTGGAAAATGGTGAAAAGATAGTAAAAATTTGAAATATATAATACAAGATTACTTACGAAATCAATCCGTACTGTCGATCTCAAAGAAATAGATAGTTACGATCAAAATGAGGAAAAGCAGAAAAAAATTGCGAGAGTGACTTTTTTAAAATTTTGTTTGGGCTTCCTCAATCCGCATTCTGCATTGTGGGTTGTGGAATTGCAGAAGTGCGAATTTCAACTTGAGTGATTTAATGCTCCGCAAACCGCAATCGGGAATTTGCAATTTGAGAAACAGTGAAAAAATCGTAAAAATTGGAAATATTTAAGTGACAGTGCAATCAATCCAGATCGGAAAATCATAAAGAATCGATGACTCAGATTGAAAATGCGAAAAAGCGGAATGTAAATGCGGGAGCAAATTTTTGGTGATTTTGATTTTAGGTTTCTGCAATCCGCAATCCACAATGCGGGTTGCGGGAGTGCAAGTTTGAACTTTAAGTATTTCATTGTTTCCGCAATCTGCAATCTGCAATGGGAAGATGGAGCGGTGAATGGATATGGGAAAAATAAATCTTCCCATAATCTGCAATGCGGGTTGATGGTATATAATTCACTTTCGCTTATTATGGTTTCGGATTTCCGCAATCTGTAATTGTCAGGTTGTGGGTTGCGGAAATGTAAATTTTATTTTCAATGACTAAATTCTTTCCACGTTCCACACTTTGTGGGTTGCGGATCACAGAATCAAAAATTTTGTTTTTATTTAACTAAGCGGCTTCCGTGTTCCACAATCCGAACTTTGTGCGTTGTGGATTGCGGAGGAAAAAATCATTTTGATTGAAAAATGGTTTCGTGGCATCCACAATCCAAATTTGTGGGTTGCGGATTGCGGAAAGGAGAAATTTATTATCCAAAATTTTTCAACATCCACAGTCCGCATTGTGTATTGCGGATAGAGGGTTGCGGAAATGACATAATTTCAAGAAAAAGTAAGTTTTTCTTAACTTTGAAAACACACAAAAAGAGAGGTTTTTTAGAAAATTTATTAAATCCAAAGCATGGAAATAAGAGAAGGATAAGGATGATTAGTAACTGGGGCTCCCATTGTATTAATAATAGGGATCCGGGCATAAGATAAGTTCTAACATATAAAAAATGTTTGTCCCGACTTCCATTTCTGATAAGAAGGATCAGTCGCACCTTCGTTTAGTGGATAATTGTAAACTATTATGAAAATAGTTTGGGGCAGAAGAAGGGTTTCCCGCTCCTTCATTTATGAGGGAATTGTAAAATTATTCAACCTACGTAGGCTAGACCGTCAATTCATTTATATCCAAAATGGTGAACACTGGAAGAATATTGACCACAATAAGGGTCGGCCGACCCTTCATATATGAGAGAAGTGTAAAAATATTTAATCTACGAAGGGTAGGATGATAATTCCAGACTTCCAACTCCCAGAAATCGACGGGCAAGATTAGAAGAAGAAAAAGCGGAAATGAAATTGTGGGGGTGTTTTTTTGAAATTTTTTTATTATGGTTTCCCCAATCTGCAATCTGCATTTCGGGTTGCGGAATTGCGGAAGTACAAATTTTGAATTGAGCGAGAAAGTTATATGGGAAATTCGACCTTACTGCAATTCGCATTGCGGGTTGCAGAATGCGAGTTCAGAACAGGAAAATGCGATTTCATTTTTTAGTTGGTTTCTCGATTTCTGCATTCCTCATTGCGGGTTGCGAAAAGCAGAATGAAATATTTAAAAACTCAAAACAAACAGAAATATTGCAGAAACGATGTATTTCAAAGGGAAAAAAAAGCTTTCCACAACTCACAAAATGCAGAAAAACAAGAGTTATTAAACAATTTTATTGGATCCAAAGCATGGAAAAGTGAGAATGAAGACATCAATCAATCAACCCCATAATCAAGATGAAAGAATTGGATATTACCTCCAGAAATTAGTAACTGGGCCTTCGATTTTATTAATAGTAGGGATCCGGGCATAAGCTAAGTTCTAACATATAAAAAATGTTTGTCTCGACTTCAGTTTCTTGAAAAGAAGGATTATTGTGATAACGTTTATCTAGGAATTCCCTATATACAGAATGGAGAATGCAAGAAGGATCGACTGACCCTTCTTTTATTCGAGAACTCTGATGAAAAGAAGACAGGGAATAAGAAGGGTTCCCTGCCCCTTCATTTATGAGGGAATTGTAAAATTATTCAACCTACGAAGGTTAGACCGTCAATTCATTTATATCCAAAATGGTGAACACTGGAAAAATACTTACCACAACAAGGGTCGGCCGACCCTTCATTTACGAGAGCAGTGTAAAAATATTTAATCTACAAAAGCCAAGCTGAAAATTCTAGACTGCCAACTTCCGATGTAAATAGTAGGTATCCACCTCTTCGTTTAGTAGATAATTGTGGACACACATATCCAACAATTCACCTATATCCAAAATGGAGAACACAAGAAGGATCGAAGGATCCAGGCATAAGCTAAGTTCTAACATATAAAAAATGTTTTTCCTGACTTCCATTTCCCGACAAGAAGGATCAGCTGCACCTTCGTTTAGTGGATAATTATGAACACGTTTGTCCAACAATTCCCTATATCCAAAATGGAGAATGCATGAAGGATCAACCGACCCTTATTTCAGTCGAGAACTATTATGAAAAGAATACGGGGAAAAAGAAGGGTCTCCCACCCCTTCATTTATGAGGGAATTGTAAAATTATTCAACCTATGAAGGCTAGACCGTCAATTCATTTATATCCAAAATGGTGAACATTGGAATAATACTGACCACAAAAAGGGTCGACCGACCCTTCATTTACGATAGAAGTGTAAAAATATTTAATCTATGAAGGCTAGGCTGAGAATTCCATAATTTCAACTTCCGTTGTAAATAGTAGGGATCCACCCCCTTGTTTAGTAGATAATTGTGAACATCCATATCCAGCAATTCACCTATATCCAGAATGGCGAACACAAGAAGGATCGACCGAACCTTCTTTCATTCTAGAACTATTATGAATAGAGTTCTAGTAAGAAGAAGGGTCGACTGTCATTTCCTTTATGAGGGATTTGTAAAAGTAGACAACTTGGAGAAAGAGCGGCCACTCTTTCTCTGAGAATATTTCCACTTGAAAGCAAATTGTGTGAAGCAATGTTCCCATTAAATTTGTGTTTAGAGTGTCGATATCTACTTTCACCACTACTACAAAACATCCCTAGAGGAAGGAGCAAATGCTCTTTCTCCTCAGCATCTACTTCCAACACCCTTTCTCCTCAACATCTACTTCCAACACCCTTTCTCTAAACACAAGTTTCAACTTGCCAACAAACTCTTCCAAGGAATATTTCTATAAATGTTTTTGTTAAAATGTCTATATCTAGCTTCCAGGGTGACATGTGGAACACTCAAATTGTGATACATGGCATATTCAATTTTTACAATTAGTTTAGCTATTGTTTAAAAGAATATTATGGATCTTAAAGGTACCATTTCAATATAAACCTATGGATTTGAGTTACAGTAATACCTATGCAAGAGCAGAAACATCAAGGGAAAAACGAAGAAATACATGACCTTCGATAATACTCTTTTTATAATAATCCTATTGATAATGTTTTATTAAAAATTATTTTTTTTCATCTTAAAAATTAAGCCATATTTAGATAACCATTTATATTATGCAAAGTAAAGTAAGGTAATTTACAAACATTACTAGGAAAATCAACACAACTCCATTTTCAAATCTTCAACAAAATAGCTAAAATGCACTTCCAAGAAAAATATGGTTCCTTGCTCAATCTAAAAAATGAAATAAAATAATTATTAAATCGTGTAAAATGAAATCCAGGAAGGAATTCATTCTTTGTTAGCAGTAGTTTCACCAAAAGTAGTTGGAAAGAACAATTTTTGGAAAAGACAGCCATATGAGGAGAGAGTACAACACAAACCCAACAAGACATGTAATTCTTCTTTCCAGTATCTTTAAATTAGTTTATCTTTGTTAATGTGTCTCCTGGAGTTTTTCTACATTCAAAGAGTTTTTCTCCAGTAAATAATCACTACGTCGAATTGATGGCCTCGATTTTTTTTTTTTCGTTATTTAAAATATCATCCAAAAGAAATTCAAAACTTTATCTAAATTGAAACAGAATACATAAATCCAGACATAATCAATAAATAAGAGAGGTTAAGAATTTAGAGAAGAACAAAGAATTAGGAAAATTAATTAAAATTAATATTCAAAAAACTGCATATATTTTATTCAAATAGTAGGGATCCGGACATCATCACAGAGTGTTAATTTTTCAAAATGTAGGGCCTTCGACAAAATCCCTCCCCTAAACTAACATAAAAGTAAACCTAAAATACTTGTCGATACAAACTAAACAGAAGGGTCTTGGACAAAATCCCTCCCCTAAACTAACATAAAAGTAAACCTAAAATACCTGTCGACACAAACTGAACAGAAGGGCCTTGGACAAAATCCTTCCCCTAAACTAACAGAAAAGTAAACCTAAAATATTAAAGTTATCATGAAAATAGCAAGAGACCATGGTGGGTGGGCCGCGTGGTTCCCTCGGGAATCAATCTCCATTGATTTGACCCCTAATGACCTTCCCTTTGAGGGAGTTGAGGGAGTTCTGGCAGCTGTTCAGGACTATTTAGAACCTACCAAAGTCACTGGGATCCCCTCGGCATTACATTGAGCTCTGATGGGTTGATTTTGAATGGCTTCGTCGCATTGAAGCAAGAGGGATCGCATTTTCTCGATCATTTTATTTTTGTTACTTTCCATAGTTTGCGTGATTGTCATCTTCAAGGACTCCAAGTCTTCTTTATCGCATTTCAAGCTTAGCTTCTGCCGAATCTCTTCTATCTCATTTTCCAACTTCTCGACTCTGTTGCGGGTGTTTGCATCGGTGATGCTGATCCTTCCACGAATGCTACCTTCCTCCATTATAAAACAAGGATATAGGCCCAAAGAACTGCTATAACAAAGCTTCTTGTGTAGGAGCTCACGACCACTAAGGAGAGCAGTGGTCGGAATCCATAGACTTCCCTTTTCTTCGACTTTAACAACCATACGTTGAGGAAGGCCAGTGGAGGGAGAAAGATTCGAACCTAGAGCTAATTTAGACAACATTTTCGGCAAACTCGAGGGAACAAGGGAAGATCCTATTTAAATGAGTGAAAATTATCAAAAAAACCAGAACACAGATCGGAATAAATCTCCAGAGCCGTCGGAATTAAAGATCAAAGACAATATTGTATAGGACATTAAGAGTTAAAGAAGTTACTCGAGAACTGGAAGACCTTACCTTGACTAACCTTTCATTTAACTGATGGGACATATTGACAGTTAGGGTTCATAATTGGGCTCATAAACATTTCAAGTCCACCGTCGATCATGGATGGGGCGATCCAATGGTATAGGACAATTTCACTGGGTTAAGTTGTGCATAATTTAAAGCTCAGTATGTGATGCGAATTCTTTATGAAATATAGATAAGCGCATGTTGAATTCCTTCATCGATGTGGATTGATGAAGATCCAACGGTTTTGAATCATTTCGCTGTTGAGATATGTTGGAGGGTTATTTAAAAGGTCTGGATGTGAAATATCTATAAATCTTAGTTGACATCCAATTTGATGCCCACTCTATTGAAGAGATGTTTGGAAATGGTATATTTGGAGAACAATTTGGCCAAATTTCTAACTTTGGAGAAATGCCAAAATTGGTTAACTCTGCAAATTAGTAATTCCTTACTAATTAAAACAATATTGAAAGACTATGAAGATAAATGATGAATCGATGCCATTATAAGGATCCAATATTTTTTATGAAAAGGCATGATTTTCCCCAAAAAAAAATGTTTCAAATAATAAAGTTCTTTGAAAAGATATATAACCATATAAGTCAAATGTACGAAGAGGAAAAGAGGTGTCTCTGAATTTTTGGTAATTGCATATCAGAAGTAAGAAAGAGGCCAGTGAGATAGATGAAGCATTACAAAAGTTCGAGCTTCCACTAAAGATCTGAAAAACCGAAGTTAAAACTATTATAAATTAGAGGTTTGTTGGGTGGTGCTTGAGGTAGGTTCAGTCCTTCTAAGGGAATTGTTTCCTCCTTTCAATCATGGCTGGAGAATTTGGGTGGTGGGGAATCCTTGTCTCTTAAG
This sequence comes from Larix kaempferi, assembly GCA_027924585.1. Lineage (NCBI taxonomy): Eukaryota > Viridiplantae > Streptophyta > Pinopsida > Pinales > Pinaceae > Larix > Larix kaempferi. The sequence goes on along the minus strand of BSBM01000010.1, from coordinate 9,855,149 downwards.
CAGGTAGAAAACTATGGGTGTAGGATCATCCTTTCTGTAGTGGCAGAAGAATCCATGAGATTAAGTTCCCCATCAAGTTGGTGCTTGTAAAACAATTTTGTATACGATTAGCTCATTAATAGGAAGCTTTGTTGGTTTTACCTTTGAGTTTTCCATGATAAATCAGTGTGTTCAAATTGTTAATTGTCTTATTCATGTTGGGAATGATTATTTAACTTGTTCTTAATACTAATTTTATATAAATGGGTTGAAAAAGGAAATACTGATTGCCCCCCCAACCCCCCCCCACCTCTTGGTATTGTTGGATAAAGTGACACCTGCTACATAGCACCCTCGTCATCGGCTAAGGTCCTCTGTAGTTGATGCTCTAGCGAATCTGCTTAATATTTTAAGCGCTTGGGCCTATTGGCATAATATTGTAGGCCCCCTAAGGTAAGCTTACTTCCCTTATAATATTTAAGCCTTCTTTGGACTCCAAAACTTATGAACTATTTACCTAATATTTTTAGGTACTTGGGAAAAAAATAATGCTAAGAATGGGGTCCCTTTGTGCAGATATTTTGTACCTTGTCCTAGAGGACTTTACCTGATGAACACCTTCCAAATTTATCTTTCACATGATCATATATTCCATGCAAGATGATATCCATTTCCATTGCATTATTATTTGTTAGCTACTTCATGGCTGCAATTTTTAGAGCGATGTAAGCATTTAGAACAGATTTCCAGATATCAAAACCTTATGCATTTAAATGGAGTCTCATTCTTATAATCCAATCAGATCAAAATTTGATCCATAGAATAGTCAAACCCCATCAGCAGAGTAGAGAATTTCATGTTCATCCATGTGCTCTAGAGATATTCGGTCTAGCTATCAGACTCTCTTGAAGGAATTAACTCCCTGATTTAACTACACCAACTGGAAGGAGGCTCCAACACTCTAATTTATAGGCTCCAAACTAAAGGAAGTGTTACACCGTATTTTTCCACCTTGTGAGCATTTATACTCTTTGGTTTCCCTTACCTATTCATAAACTCAAAACCATACTTGTGCTTTCCATTGAACCCCATTTTTCCTTATTTTTCCTCCTGTATGCGAGCTATTTCATTACACCTCGCGTATACGCATTTTGCATCACTATAGCCTGCGTACATCGAATTTTTGGTAAATTATAGTAAAAAATCTATTTTTCACTCCAAAAAGAAGCCATTGTGACCTTTGGCCCTCCATGTATCTCGAAACGACTCAATTCGACCTTTCACCTACCTTTCGAGGGTTATGTATTGAGCTCTTATGGTGCATGGATGGAGAAGAAAGAGAGAGCATCGAAACTCTATTGGATTTTTGCCATAGCTTGAGTCTACATCCATGGATCCTAGTTGTTGTGAACCTTTTATGTTCACCAACCAAACTCTTTCATATCTTGTGAAGGAATCTATCATTTACTCGTGAGTTTGCCATTGCATGGGGGATTGAAGTGGTGGAGGAACAAGTGGAGGGACCTAGTTCTTGGTTCTGATGAGTTGCCGGAAAGAGGTTGTATCATGTACTTCTTGTTCATATTAATAGAAATCAACTCAATTCCCAACGTAATGCTATATAAATGTAAATTCTAAGAAGTGGAATAAAAGACCAAACTTCAATCGGACGTTTGATTTAGATCCCCATTGAGCTTTCAAATCTCTACACTTGAACTTGCATCTTAATTTCAACAATAAACACAAGCAAGTGTATACAATATATGAAAGTTGTTAGCATAAACAAAGACTTGCTTACAAGATCCATCCTTGCTTACAAGATCCAACTAACAACTTTCATATATTGTATTCAATTACTTGTGTTTATTGTTGAGACTAAGCTGTAGGTTCAAGTGTAGAGATTTGAAAGATCAACAGGGCATCTATGTGCCAGCTCTGCGAAGTGGTAGCATCGTGCAGTCCCAGTAGAGCACCTATTTTGGGTAAATAATGTAAGGAAATGTCAAGCTGCGAAAGCGACCTGTTGACACCCCATCTCAGGACGACCCACCCGAGATCTCTCTCCATGCTGTAACTGACATCACCATCCCACAAGCAATGCGGGTCAGGGGATACTTCAAGAAGCTCCCTCTTACCATACTGATTGATTCTGGTAGCACTCATAACTTCATTGACCCTCGAATTGCCAAACAGGCTGATTGTTTTGTCCATTCTTGCTCCCACTTTGAAGTCATGGTTGCCAATGGGGGCACCTTACCTTGCAAGGGGAAGTGTGACAATGTGCGTATCTTTATGGAAGATTATAACCTGTGCTCTGACATGTTTTCCATGTCCTTAGGCGGATGTGATGTGGTTTTGGGCGTTCAATGGTTACGCACACTTGGCCCCATCTTATGGGATTTTGCTGAACTTTGGATGCAGTTTTCAGTCAATGGGGCACAACATAAATTTATGGGCTTACAACCAGGATCTCTCTGCATCATCAGTTCACATTGCCTGGAAAAATCCTTAAGAAGAATTCACATGGTGTCATCGCTCAGCTCCATTCCATTCAGATGCACCCATCAACAGTCTCCACTACTTCCTTGGATAGATATGCAGGTGTCTTTGCTGAACCAATGAGCTTGCTACCTTCAAGAGACGTTTCTGGTAAGAATTTAGCCGCATCTACCTCTTAGTAGGAAATGATGGCTATTTTGCATGCAGTACAGAAGTGGCATCCATACCTATTAGGGAATTATTTCTGCATCAAGACTGATCTCCAGGGTCTGGAAAATTTCCTGGAACACTGGGTCTTCTCCCCAACACACCTGAAATGGGTTATCCAACTCATGGGTTATCCCTATGTGATCACTTACAATAAGGGTAAGGACAATATGGTGGCAGATGCTCCTTCTCGCACAATTAATGACCCAGTTTTTCTTACAACTATTTCTCTGCTTGTTCCAAATTGGTTGCAATATGTTCAACAATGTTATCTCTTCTATGAACTCCATGCTTCTTCATCAGCAAGGCACTCTGGGTTCTTCAAAATGTATGACCGAGAACAATGTAACTTATTTTGGTAGGGACTGAAAATGACAATTCAACAGATGTAGGCTGACTATGATACTTTCTAGGTCAACAAGGGTGAAGGGTGAATCCACGAATATCATTCACCATTTTTGGCAGATAGAATGGAAAAAAAATTGTTTTTCGGACCCTCGATCGAGGTATTTTAGAGCTCTTGATCGAGGTTTTAAAAGCTCGATCAAGGGTTTGAAAAGCTCGATCAAGGGCTCTAAAATACCTCGATCGAGGGTTGAAACAAGACCTTGATTTAGCTTTTCAAAATCTCGATCTAGCTTTTCAAAAGCTCGATCTAGCTTTTGAAAAGCTCGATCTAGCTTTTGAAAAGCTCGATCGAGCTTTTGAAAAGATAGATCTAGCTTTTCAAAAACATAAAAAGGCTCGTTTTAGGCCCTCGATCGAGCAAATACCTCGATCGAGACGTTGTTAAACCCTTGATCAACGTGTTGTTAAACCCTCAATCGAGGTATGTTAAAACCCTCGATCGAGGTATTTTAAAACCCTCGATCGAGCAAATAGCTCAATCGAGGGCTTAAAAAATAGGTCGAGAGCTCTTTTCATTGTAGAATGAAAGTTTTGTCTACCTTCCACATAGATAAACCATGTCATTAAATGCTCATTAATGAGCGGACTTGATACCATTGGATTCGTCAACGAATCCTCTATCCAAATATATAAAATTTACGAATTTTTATCTTCATATGTCTTTTGTTTTTAAATTTCTACTAGAACTTGCCCTAAAAAACCCTGCCGACAACTTCGATTCAACTCAAAGATAAATTCACAACATTCAAAATACACATCCAAAAAATTTGAAAAAATACACAAGCCCTAGATAAACGTGTCCTCTTCAAAAGGGTATTTTTTAGTTTTGCAAATTATGTAAACAATCAAAAGATTTCGTGCACGAACACACATGTGTGTAAAATGCGACTGAAATATTCATTGGTTAGTTTCGAAAAATAATAATAAATATAGTTTTTCGAGAAAAAATAAAAGAAAAATATGTAAGCCCTAGTGCATTCTGTCTAGATTATGTTCACATATTTCATTTTTTTAAATTATTATTTTAACGTTAAATTATCGTGCACGAACACAAACTACTTGTTAATTGCTCTTCAAATTTTTAAGTACACACGTTTCATTAAATGAAGATTCGACCCGATAAATGACATTGGTATATTTCAAAAAAAATATCATTGGAAAGCCAATATAATTCTCTACATTTCATTTTTCAACTGCATGTCAAAATTCATTTGGAAAATATGAGTTTCGAGGGCTTCAATTTAATACATGGATAAAATTTCCATTTTTCACCGTCATATTTGGCCAGAAAGAGTTACCCATCTTCATGGAATCACCCTGAAATGACACTCCTTTCGGGACTGCTCAAACCCTTGCCCATCCCTACACAGATTTGGCCAACTATTTATATGGATTTCTTAGAAGCGCTCTAGTGGTACAATACCACATCAACAAGGACACTATATGAAGCAATCTATGGACAGACACCACCAGTTCTTCTTCCATACACCCTTAGCAGCTCCCCAGTTCAGGCAATTGACTCGGTTCTTCAAAACCGCAATCAGATTCTTCTCATTCTACAGGACAATCTTCACATGGCCAGAATTCGACTGCAACAACAAGCCGATCAGCACCATTCTGAGCGCACTTTTCACGTAGCTGATATGGTTCTTCTTTGTCTAAAGCCTTCCAAGCAACCCTCCCTGAAATTCCAAAGGCGTCAGTGGCCCAAAATGCAACCTGAGGATGCTACCGGGGAACCACTCATTTAGATTCGGCATCAATTTCCCCAACCAAAGCTTTGAGGGCAAATATTTTTCTAAGGGAGAGGGGATGTTAGGAACCCATGTTAACCCTTCTTTTTACTTTGTTAGTATATTGTTGTTGGATGCATATGCTTTGTAAGTCGTCCCGTAGTATTTGTTGATCCATAGTTTATATTATCCCATGGTATTGACCCATAGTATTGGACTCATATGCTTTGTAAGTCATCCTGTAGTATTATATGTCCCATGGTTTTGACTCATAGTATTGGGCATAGAATTAGTATATAAGTGTGTGTTGAGGTCATTGAAGGCACCGTGAAGTTAATTGTATTGAGCTTGCTCAAAGGAGGTTGCCCCCTGGAAGTGGCTCGTGCTCAATATAAAATTGATTCTCAGTTCTATTATTTAGGATATCTCGTGTATTTGCATTAATTAATTACTGTAGGTTCTTCACACATGCCACGACGTAGTTTAACCGTTTTGTGAAGACTACGGATGTCAAAAGGGCGTGTGAGTTGCGAGTGGTCTAGTAGAACGGCCATAAGCATGTAGAGCATCTATCGATTGCGACAGGCCGAGTTGGTGGGTAATCGCGAGAGTTTTGGTAACGTTAGGTTTTTGGCCCATCATGAATGTAAATACGTGACCTACGGGCACGGTCTATATAAAGGGAAATTTTGCAAGGGAATGGGTTAATCTTCAGTGTGAATCTCTAATCACGAATAGTTGATTATTGTTGAATCTAGAGCTCTGTTGAGAGACGAGTGTAAAGAGGCTCTGCAAGCTGCGTGCACATAGACCTGCTGAGAGAGAAGAGAGTTTGCAGCTGAGTGCACAGATTGGAACTGTTGTACCCTTCCCATAAATAATATAACAACAATTACTGTGGACGTAGCTCCCATCCTAGGGGTGAACCACATTAAATTATGTGTTATGTGATTACTTATGTGATTTAATCTGCGTATTTGCTTATGATGAATGGTTAAGATATTGTTTATGAGCTCATGTGTTCTTGCTTTTATATGTATTCGCCATAGGATAATGATGAGAATAATATGTTAAGTATCAACATATGTGAATGAATTTTAATTGCATAAGTATTTGTGAGTAAGTTGAATGCATAAGTGAATCGGATAAAAAATTAGCCAGCGAAGTCTGTATAGTGCGATTCCCTGAGTACAGCACTGGAAGCGTGCAGTTAAATTGTTGTTTGTTATAGTGTATAAGTTCGCAGGGGTTGCATGCTATTATGCTCTTGAATGCATCTTTTTACATTAAGTAGGATCTGTTGAAGTTGCATAAGTGTTGGAAGGAAGCTCATACCTTTGTGGCGTTGTCCAATCATTGAGTAACCATTCTGAACGTGGAGTCCTTGGATGCGCTATTGTATAAGTGTTAACTGCGAAGAAGGTGAACTTCGCACAGTCCCCAGTTCGTAGCACGAGTCCTGTAGCGCACTGCTCGTCGGTATGCAAAGCGCTCATCACCCGGTTGTGGAAACCTGATTCCGCAACCTCCCCATTAAATTCTCCTCAGTTGAGACCTCAGTCTATTCACAGGCTATTTCCAACTGGGATGATGAAAAAGGGGGTTTGTTGGTTCCCTAAACTGCGCAAAACTTGGGTCTTTCTATAAAACCTCAAGAACAGTATAAGAAACCAAAAAATGGTTCTGTTGCCGCACTTGAAGTAGGGATGAGTACCAGTACTGAAAATTGGCATCCAGAAAAGAAAGAAATTTGGAACTGGTTGGACAAGACAGAAAGAGATTTTTCTAGAAAGGAGAATAGACATCCACGTCTCTTTGATGTAGATTGGTTAAATAAATACCTGTGGAAGGACATTCGCGAAATTTTCTGGGCATCTTTTGGAAATGAGTTGCACGAGTGGTTATCAATATGTGCAGAGAGAAAGAACTGTTTCCAACCAGAAGTACCTATCGAGTGGACCCCAGAGCTCATTCAGAGGCCCAAAGAAGTAGATAGTCCACTCGCACGAGCAGTCGACTTCTGGGTTGACAGTATTCTAGAAGGATTCATGACAGAATTCGTTGTGGGCACCCTTAAGTCCTACAGCGCAGCAAAAGCAGATTTCTTCAAAGGTTTTAGAGGTAAGTATCTGAACAATCTGAGTTTATATATTAAAATGCTTTTAGCTGAGAAAGGTGTTTTAAGAATGCAGTAAGATTCCTAGAAGTTTTTGGAATCTATAATGGCAGATAACACATATAGTGATTATGATGAAGATACACACAATTTGAGAAGTGGAAAAAGATATAAGTATTACTAAGAAGAAATCTAGTGAACATGGACTCCGCATAGATACTGAGTTCCAACTTGAGACTGATATCCAGACAGCACCTCCATCAGTTACCTATCAGCCTATCACTCTGCAAAACGCACCAGTTGTGAATACAACGCCTCCTATTTCACAAAATCCGTCAGTTCAGAACCCTCCAGTTTTTAACATTCCCAATCCTCAGAGCGTCAATACTAGTAACACCGCGGGAGTGAGCACTTGGACCATTCCCACTCAGACCATCCCGACTTAGATCATTCCGGCTCAGAATATTCTAATTCAGAACATTCCATGCAGTAACATCCCTAACACCACTCAGACCATTGTGCAGAATACTGCACCTATTAGAAGGAGAATGACTGACGATATTAAGCTGCCGATATTTAAAGGAATGGGTCTAGAGGACCCTGAGAAACATTGGTTTCTATGTGAAGCCATATGGAGCATAAAGCAAGTCTAGGATGATGTTGTTAAGAAAGCGCAGCTCATCACTACATTCAGAGATAGAGCCTTGAACTGGTTCATGAAGTATTATCTAGGATAGATTAGAACCTTAGCGAATATTAAGGCTACAGTATTAAGAGAATTCAAGAAGCCAAAGGATGAATCATAATGTATAACATAATTAAAGGAGTTTAAGCAAAAACCTAATGAGACAGTCTAGGAATTTGACCAGAATTTTAAAACATTGTTAGACAAGGTTAGTTTTGACATAGCACTGCAACAGCACCAAGAGTGGTTCATAGCCGCGCTATTTCCCCATATCAAACTGTCGTTGATGCAGCAGAAGGTGGCTTCGCAGGAAGAAGCCTTGAAGATCGCGATGAAGTTAGAATCTTCACCTATAGGAGAGACTAGCACTAGAATTGTCTAGATCCAGAATCAACTAGCTACCTTAGCATTATAGTTGCAGGACATTAAGAAGGGAAAAGAACAAAGAGAAGAAATCTGGTGTACCAGATATAAGGGAGAACGAAACCCAAAGGAACGTTGTCCTTTGTTTCAAGATTACCTAGGCAGTGGAGCACCAAATCCATTGAACTAGAACCAAGGGCCATGGTGTGAGATATATAGATCTAGAGGACACTGACCAGAAGATTGTTACTTAATCCAGATGTATGTGCGAACACCGAAGAATTTATATTGCACATTCTATAAATCCGTTGGACATGATGATTCCAACTGTAGAGCATATTAGCTCATGATGGAAATAAAGAAATATGTAGAGCATATGCATGGTGGATTTTACAAAGTTCAAGAAGAAACACCGCAAAACAAGGATAACGTGCAGTATGACCAAGGCACATACAGAGGCCGTGGTGGATTCCACGGAAGGGGAAGAAACACTAGCCCAAGCCAAGGAAGAGCTAGAGGAAAAATGATCTATTATAACTGTGGTCATCCTGGTCATCTGTCCAGAGACTGTACCAACTCATGTACTACCTATAGTTATTGTAAATCCTTTATTCCTGTCATTGAGGCATGTCCAGTGCTACCAGTAGAAATGCAAAAGAGGAAGCAAGAAGCACCAAACCCGAATGTTCAGATGATTGCAGCAGAAAAAAGAGCTAGAGATCAAAATGTTAATGCTGTAATGCGAAGTGGTGTTTCCACAAGAAGAGATAAAGAACGAGAAGCTTCGACTTTTGGAGATCACTAGGCTAAGCCGACTCCTGCTGAAGGGGTTTGGATCAGAAAAGCAACTGGGAAAGAACCTACCTTCAATCTAGAAAGAAACAAGGAAGTCTTCGCAAAAGCATGAGATGCATTCAAAGAACCGCCACCTGTCACACATAGAATCCCGTTGCGAAGTGAAACTGCGCATACGAAGGATATGCCAACAACGTATGATAAAAAAGTACTGCGACAGAAACAGGGATTTCTGTTGCGCAATTCCTATGGATTTGTATGAATTTGCTAAAGAGAAAAAATGCTTTAATGGAATTGCAGCACTTACTTGACCAATATGAACCATGCAGTTCCAAGAATATTGTTGAGAGCGCATTTCATTAGATAAAGAGCCATAAGAGAACAGGAAGAGAAATGAGGCTTAGTGCATAAATTGGAGATTATGAGATGGATGAGATAATCCTTGATTTAGGATCTGAAGTAAATGTCTTGAGCAAGAAAACATGGGAACATATGGGTAGACCAAGGCTAGCATGGTCACCTATCTAGTTGAGATTAGCAAATTAGCAGAAAATATTCCAATTGGAAGGCTTTAAAACCTACTTGTGGACATAGATGGAGTCATAAGTTCAATGGACTTCGAGGTTATCGAGATGACTGACGAAAGTAACCCATATCCAGCATTATTGGGGATAGACTGGGCGATGGATAACCTCGTGATCATAAACCTAAAAACCAAGAATATGATATTTGAAGGGCAGGATATCAAGGTCATCGCACCTTTAGACCCTTCGCAAGAAGAAAGATATAGTGAGCCGATACATGAAGAAGATAGACCACAAGATCTTGATCGCATCTATAAGATGACTGTGCATCAGGATGAATACATCAATCCCACAGCAGATGGAGCACTTACTTGGAGATGTCACAATTATTGCGTATCAGACTCCGACGCAGGACTGGAGAATTGGCAAAGAAGAATGCATGAAGTATCTACAAGAAGATGCGCACAGATCACAAATTCACTACGCTGGATTGGAATAGAGGTACGCCCAATCCCCACGTATGATGGTTCAACTAATGTCTATTCATTTATTCAAGAATATACTGTATCAGTTGTAGCTGAACATCGCGTACCGGCATTAGATATAACACTATGCGCTACACCTGCCAGATGGTGGGCTGCGCATAAGAAGACTTTGACCACATGGAATCAGTGCAAACACATGATGCAAATCAGATTCACAGAGAAAGTGAAGCTAGCATCCAAAAATTATAGCGGACAAATGGATCCAAGGGATCATATTGAGAGTTGTTCAAAACAATGGAAAAATAGACCATAGAAAGAATGGGTTCATCTGTTTGTGCACACGTTAGAGTGGATTCTAGAAGATTGGTATGCAGACACAAAGCTTCACAGAGGGACAATAGATTGGTCTATCTTAACTTCGAACTTCGAAAGAACGTTTAGCTTCGAAGATGATTCTCCAAGTATAAACAATGCTCTGCAGGTTATCAAAGAAAGGATATTCAGAGAAGAATGCCCAAGTATAAACGAGGCATTACAAGAAATCAAGGAATATATTTGAATATGTAAAGGTACTAGTGAACCTACAACTAGAATGGGAAAAATAAATAGAACATGCCCTTGAATGTTACAATCTCTCCACAGACGAAGAAGAAGATGCAGAGGAGAGCGATGAGGAGGATCCATGCAACATCAATATACCTAAGTCAGAAGGAGCACGTGATGTAGAGGGACCTCCACTAGAAATTCCAGATACGAGTGGACCTGTTAAGACAAGAAAAGTGAACATTGGCACAAGTGAAGAGTCGAAGTTTGCATCCATTGGAGATTACTGGGATGATGCAACGGTCGCGCAGATTGCCGACCTTCTATATGAATATCAAGATCTATTTCCAACGAATTTTGACGAAACGAAAGGCATTTTAGGTGACTCGGGAGTTATGAAAATACCTCTTAAGCTAGGCGCGAAGCCCGTAAATCAAATACCTTATAGACTGAACCCTAGATATAAAGAAAGAGTTAAGGCAGAGATTAATAAGATGCTTGATGCATGGATCATCGAGCCCGTCGAAGAGTCATAGTGGATAAGCCCGATGGTTATCCAAGATAAAAAGATAAAAGGTGAAATAAGAATCTGGGCAGATCTAAGGAAGCTGAATGATGCTTCGCTGCATGACCCATCTCCTACTGCATTTAAAGATGAAGTATTAGACAATGTTGGAGGGAATGAGGCCTACTCATTCATTGATGGATTTTCTGGTTACCATTAGATCAGGATTGATGAAGCAGACAGTCATAAAATGACATTTTCTACTGAATGGGGATCATATCATTATACAGTTATGCCTTTTGGGTTGAAGAATGCACCTGCTATATTTTCCATATTTGTTGTGGTTGCATTCAAGCACTTTATCTATAAGTTCTTAGAAGTCTATTTTGATGATTGGACTATCTTTGGGTTACTGAAGAACCACTATGAAAACCTTAGAATGATGTTAGCTAAGTGCAGGCAACATCAGATTTCTTTGAATTCGAAAAAGTGTATCTTCTATGTGCCCTATGGAATTTTGTTTGGACACATTGGCTGTAAATAGGGTTTGATGGTTGATCCTACGAAGATCGCCATCATTATGAATTTACTGGCACCGAACTCAGTGAAACAACTCTGCACCACGTTGGGACATACGGGATACTATAGAAAATTCATCGAGTTTTATGCACAGATAACCGCGCCAATGGAGAAGTTGTTGAAGAAAGAAGCGTAGTTCATATGGAACGTAGAATGTGAAAAGGGCCTAGACACACTAAAGGAGAAAATGGTAACTGCACCTATTCTTGTTTTTCCGGATTGGGACAAAATTTTTTATGTACACATTGATGCTTCGTCCATTTCACTTAGTGTAGTGCTAGCGGGTGAAAACACAAAGTTGGGTAACACTTTTGGCTTGTTTTTGACAAACAAAACTGCTAAATTTTATGTTTGTCAACTTTGACCTCTTCAAACCCATATATCCCTTAGGAATTTCAACTTGAAGAAAAAACAAAGGTTTTAGAGAATTGAATTAGCTTTCTACTCGTATTTTTTAAAAAAAAATTATAGACATATCGTGGGACAAATTTGGTGCACACCAACGACATATACTTGAAAATTTTAGGTATGGATAATGAGTGACCTGTGCAGACACCGAGTTTTTGATAGATGGTTATTCATGTTAGGGTAAAACATTGTATGCTAATAATCTACACACACTACACTTGCGTATGGACTATATTTTGAGTTTTTTAAGACTTGGGAACTATTTTTTATTATTTATCGAAACAACATATGTTCAGAAAATGGTGCATTATCGACACACGTTGGTGAGCTTCAATTTTCTTTTTAGTGTGACTCTTATTGGAAAAACTAAAAGTACCCTTTTGAAGAGGACAAGCCAATTATGATCTCTGTGAAGATTTCAAATTTTTTGGTGTTGTCTATGTTACGATATTGAATTTTCATTTCAGGTGATATTCAGAGTAACAAAATTCTTAAGGGATAAGGTTTAGAAAAATATTATTAATAAATATAAATTCAAATTGAAATGAAACAATTATTATATCACTAGAAACTAGATTCAGAGATGAATCCATTGCTACCAAGTTCGACAAATAATATTTAAAATTCGCGGGGGCCTTGGGCTTGCTGAAGTTGCAGGTTCCAGAATGATGTCAGATATCTTTCACAGTTTTTGTTGACCATAAATGCTCAGCCAAAAAAATTTCTTCCAAACTCTCAGTCGAGAGTTTGGTTCAAACTCTCATCGTAGAGTTTTTTTTTAAATACCGTGCAGTGATTGGTTCAAACTCTTGCCCTAGAGTTTTTTTAAAGTCTCGGCCGAGAGTTTGAACTCTCAAAACTCTCGGACTAGAGTTTTTTAGACTCTCGGCCTAGAGTTTTTTAAACTCTCAGCCTAGAGTTTGAGTTTGAATTTTTTTCCTCTTTTCATACATGCGCCCTCTTTTTTTTTCACTCCGTTATCATGGAATTGTTTCCCAGCTTCGAGTTTTCACCCTAGCACATCCAGGAGAGGGAGGCATTGACCATCCCATTACATTTTCAAGCAGGAAGCTCTCATCAGCTGAAAATAACTATACGACCACAGAAAGAGAGGGTCTAGCTATGGTATATGCACTGAAGAAATTCAGGCACTATTTGTTGGGTGCGCACTTCTCGATGTTTACTAACCATTCGCTTTAAAGTATCTCATCAATAAACCAGTGTTAGGGGGGAGAATTTGTAGATGGTTGTTACTCTTTCAAGAGTACGACTTTGAGATCATTGTTAAACTAGGCAGATTGAACCTAGGACCTAATCATCTATCAAGGATTGAGTCAGGCGTAGAACCCACAAACCTCAAGGATAATGTGCCTAACGCGCAGTTATTTTCCATACAGGTCGTCAAAGATTATTACAAGGATATCATAGAATTTTTTACTACAGTTTTGGCACCTACATAATTCACTACGCAGTAGAAGAAGCAGTTGGTAGTCAGAGGAGAAGACTTCACTATAATTGCAGGTCAGTTATACAAGTTGGGACCAGAAGAAGTGTCGTGCAGATGTGTGTTGGAGGATGAGAATCCATTCATATTGGTTGATGCACATTCATGTGTATCAGGATGTCACTACACAGAAGATATTGAGAGCAGGGCTATGGTGGCCTACAATCCATAAAGATTCAAAGGAAGATTGCTAGAGCTGTGATGTCTGTCAGAGGACAGGAAGGCCATTGCACAGAGATGAAATGTAGTTAATACCACAATTGACACTGCAGGCATTTGACAAATGGGCTATTGATTTTGTGGGACCTATTAACCCACCAGGAAAGAGGACTAGTGCGAGATATATTATCACTGTGACTGATTATCTCACCAGATAGGCAGAGGATAAACCACTGAAGGACTATAGCGCAGCCACTACCGCGTGGTTCATTTTCGAGAACATCCTTACCAGATTTGGATGCCCGAATATTTTAATCAGTGATCAAGGGACTCACTTTTTGAACATAACTATTGAAGCCCTTACTTATCATCATAGGAGTACACTGTACCATCCTCGGGCTAATGGAACTGTTGAAGCATTCAACAAGGTATTGGAGAATGCACTGACAAAAGTATGCAATGTAAACAGGGATGATTGGGATCTGCGCATTCCAGTTGTATCATGGGAATACAAAACCACTTGCAAGAAGTTAACAGGCCATACACCTTTCAGATTGGCCTATGGATAGGAAGCTGTGATGCCAATGGAATATATTGTACCAAGCTTAAGGATTGTTGCATTCACAAGAATGGAGGATAAACAAACAATAGAGGAAAGGATTATACACTTTGTTGGATTGGAGGAAGATCACTTCATTGCAGGCTTTCACCAGCAAGTGGAGAAAGACAGAGAAAAAGCATGGCATGATCGCCATACCAAGAACAAATCCTTTCAGGTAGGTGACCTAGTCCTCCTGTGTGATAGCAAGTTCATGAAATTTCCTGGCAAATTTAAAATGCATTGGATTGGACCATATATTGTTATGCATGTTACTAACGATGGCGCAGTTCATTTAGCCACGTTAGCCAGAGATAACTTACAAGGTTTGGTGAATGGAAATAGACTAAAACCCTATTGGTATAGTCCTACTTCGTAGAATCCTCAGTGATCAGAGAGAAGGAAATTTCTAAGTATCAAGTACAATTGAAATTGGGCACTAGAATTGAATAGAGACTGTACACAGTTTTTGTCCGATACACGAAGATTGATGGAAATGATACATGTACTGCACAACACTAGTCAAGAAGTGAAGCTGCGCAGATCAAAAAGAAAAAAGAGCAGCTCATGGAACCAGAAGTGGAAAGTGGCTCGGGGATGAGCCACATGTTAGTGTTAGGGGCATGTTGGGCCTGTCCCAAGTAAGGAATTTTTGTGCAATATAGTTTTGGGAAGCTGCGATGTTACAGCGCAGCACAGTATCGACAAGGTAAGAACCGTGTGGCTATGTGCCAGCTCCGCGAAGTGGTAGCACCGTGCAATGCTAGTAGAGCACCTATTTTGGGTAAAAAATGTAAGGAAAGGTCAAGCTGCGAAAGCGACCTGTTTGGGTATGTGACTCCTTGATTCCCGGGAATGGGTATGGAGCAGCGTGAAGGCAGATGAAAGTGACCTGTTAGGAGAGTGGCTGAAAACAGTTAGAATTTAAGCAACGAGGTCGATAGTGACAGGCAGGCAGAGGGGTGGAAAGCGACACACCACGACGCAGTATAACTGTTTTGTGAAGACTGTGGATGTCAGAAGGGCATGTGAGCTGCAAGTGGTCTAACAGAACGGTCAGAAACATGTGGAGAAGCTGTCAACTGTGACAGGCCAAGTCGGCGGTTAACCGAGACAGTTTTGGATAACCTTATTCTTTGGGCCCATCATGAATGTAAAGACGCGCCCTATGGGCACGGTCTATATAAAGGGAAATTTTGTAAGGGAATGGGTTAATATTAATTGTGAATCTCTAATCATGAATAGTTGATTATTGTTGAATCTAGAGCTTTGTTGAGAGACGATTGTAAAGAGGCTCTGCAAGATACGTGCACGGAGACCTACTGAGAGAGAAGAGAGTCTACAGTTGAGTGCACAGACTGGAACTGTTGTACCCTTCCCATAAATAATATAAAAAAAATTTATGTGGACGTGGCTCCCATCCTGGGGGTGAACCACGTTAAATTCTGTGTTATGTGATTACTTATGTGCTTGAATCTTTGTATTTTCTTATGTTGAATGGTTAAGAGCTTGTTTATGAGCTCATGTGTTCTTTCTTTTATATGTATTCGCTATAAGGATAATAATGGGAATAATATGTTAAGTATCAACATATGTGAATGAGTGTTAATTGCATAAGTATTTCTAAGTCAGTTGAACGCATAAGTGAATCGGGTAAACACTTAGCCAACGAAGTCCGTATAGTGCGATTCCCTGAGCGCAGCACCGGAAGTGTGTAGTTACATTGTTGTTTGTTATAGTGTATAAGTTCGTATCAGTTGTAGGATATTATGCTCTTGAATGTGTCTTTTTACACTAAGTAATATCTATTGAAGTTGCATAAGCCTGGGAAGAAAGCGCAGACCTCTGTGGCATTGTCCTATCATCGAGTAATCATTCCGAATGCGTAGTCCTTGGATGCACTATTATATAACTGTTAACCATGAAGAAGGTGAACTTCACGCAGTCCCTAGTTCGTAGCATGAGTCATGTAGCCCACTTCTCTCCAGTTTGTTTAAGCACTCATCACCCGGTTGTGGAAACTTGATTCTGCAACCTCCCCATCAACTTCGCCTCGAGTGAGACCTCAGTCTGTTACCGAAAGGGCTGATGAAAAGGGGGTTTTGTTGGTTCCTCGAACCACGCAGAACCTTTTTCCTTCTAGAGTACCTCAGGAATAGTATAAGAAATCAACATTTACCAAAAAGTTGATGTATGTAGGCTATAGTGATGCAGCATGTGTATACGCGAGGTGTAATGAAGTAGCTCGCGTAGAGGAGGAGAAATAGGGGAAAATGGGGTTCAATGGGAACCACAAGTATGGTTTTGAGTCTATGAATAGGTAAGGGAAACCAAATAGTATAAATGCCCACAAGGTGGAAAAATACGGTGTAATGGGAAGCTCCCACTCCTCGGTTTACTAGCTCCATCTAGAACGAGGCTACAACCCCCTAATTTATAGGCTCCAACCTTAAGGAAGATCCAACTCCTCGGTTTACTAGCTCCATATAGAAGGAAGCTACAAACCCTTGGTTTTCATAATTTTCAACCTATAGATAGGACTCTGTCGATGCCCCGAAGATCGCAACATCAAGCAGAGAGGGATTCTCCCTTGTAGACTATCCCAATTAGATTGTCCACCGCTTGGTATGGGGAATTCGTCCGGTTAGCGGTTCCGAAAACTATTAGATTTGGAAATTTGCTTCTATTACACCAGTTATGGCCCAATCCACCATTCTTTTTTGATTTTATGGTTTAAAATGATATGCAAGTGCCTAAGCTAACTTAATCTAAATGCAAAACTTGACACAAATCTGTATCTAAAACTGAAATAAACCTAAACTATCCCTGCAAGGAGCAAAATTATAAGTATGAGTAATGTGCTGGAAGAAGTATCTGAAGATCAACAGACAACCATTAAATCATGAAGATACATCTATAGAAAGAAGGCAAAAGATATTAAAAGATAGCTTCCAATTTACATATAACGCATTCCATTACTCATGTAGGAGAAAAATCATTTGCACAAGAAATAACAAGATCATTCAATACATAGAAATAATTCAAGGTAGCAAAGAAAGATCTCCCTGTAAAACATGAAAGACATAAGAATAATCCAGCATGCATCCAACATCCATTTCCATGCAAAAGATGTCCTCTCCAGGCTCTTATTAGGCAAAATTCATTTTCTTGGAGCAAGTGCAAGATAGCTCGTACAAGTTAAGAAAATCCTTTTCCTTGCCAAAAGTCCTTTTACACTATTCCCTAAGCTTCTATTTATATCTTTATAAAATGCCTCTTGGGGTACCACCTGGCTCTTTACACTTGTCCTCTAAAGACTTTTTCTCTAAATAAACAAATCATGGCCCTTTTCTTAAAACATAAAATTTCTCAAAATAGAAAAGGTACAATTGTCTAATGATTCTATGCTCTAAACATAGGGAGAAAAAATGAAATAGGAACAACACCTCAGGATCAGCGTGTTCACGCTTGGGGAGGCGCTTCTGCTGAGAGGGAGGTTCTTGGACTGGCTACTACTACTGCTGCTGCTTACCTTTCCTCCTTTGCAATGTAACTGAACCAAATGCCAGTGTCTCTGATAACCATATTTGCTAGTGAAGGGAGCAAGATATTCTAAGAAATTATATGCTTACCAAGCTTTGCTTCAATACTGTGAATTTCTCCAATTACTGTTTGGTGGATTTCTTTCAGCAAATGGTTGTATACTGATGACAACCCAATATAGTGATGGAGATCATCAGTGGCTAGGACTTCAATCTTCTTTACATATTCTATTTGAATTTCTAGCTCTTCCTTCAAGTATGATAGACGTTGCTCTTTGCTTGGAAACTCATCGAGGGACTGAGGGAAAATCAGCCTACATTTATCATGCACCTCATGAATCTTTTGATAGAGGCTGTTACTCTTATCAATTGTTCCCTGGATCTTAGCCATTAGCTTCAGGCCACAGTTCCTGCAGAATTCCATGAGGGCCACATCTTCTTTAAAATCATCTATCGACTTGAATGGGAGATGTTTGGGGAAATCAATCTTCCCTTCTCTCCATTCCATTTGTCTCAGAATGTTTGCTTTAACCCAAGTGTACTTGCCTTTAAGCCTATTGGCCTCTGCATTGAATTCCTTCAATCTAACCATCATGGCTTTGAGCCTGCACACTTCCTAAGAAATCAGCTCCTGTGTGGCGTGCATTTGTCTCAGAATGTCACAGGACAGCTCATGAAAGGGAGATATATCTATTGCTTTGCTTTCTGCCTGCTCTAATTGTTCAACCATTTCCTGCTTATCTGCTTCCAGATGAAAAACTCTAGCTTCAGAATCATTCTTTTCTGCTTCTAGAACCATCATCTGGATTGCCAGGTGATCCTTTTCTTCTTCTAAATGGTGATACTTATCTGACAACTCCTTGTGATCAACAGAGAGGTGATTATATTTATTCACTACGAGATCCATGTAAGCCTGATCATTAGCCACATTATGTTGCAACATGCAAGCTCTCCTCTTTGTTGACTAAAGTTCTCTAACCATATCTACCACATTGTCCTTTGTTGCTGACACAACGGTGGATGCCATGGCCATGGGAGCCTTATTTGTATTTTGCATCACCGTGGTCTCCCGCTGGGTAACAATATCTTCTTAGAAAAGTCTTTTTATCCTCTCTTCCGACTTCAAGACCACCACCTTCCTCTTCTTATAATACACAAATTCATCCCATCGGGACACAGTATGATCTTCTGATGGTGTGTAAGGGATGATTGGGAGGTCTATTACATGCACTTCTGTCTCTATGGGTGGGGTCTGTACTGGTTGAGATGTGTCTATTTCCACATTTTGGGTGCTGGGGCCACCTGCCTAAGATGTCTATGTTTCCACATTTTGGGTGCCGGGGCCACCTGCCTGAGATGTATCTGTTTCCATATCTTGGGTGTCGGAGCCACCTGCCTCGGAATCTTCATTGGTCTTAAGTTCTTCCTCCATCTTTTGTTCCACTTCTATTTTACGCCTTATTTCTTCTTCTTCAGCTTGCTCGGTAACCTTGCTCCGCCTATCATTTCGATGGAAGATCATTTCACCGAAGTGGAAATATTTCAGGTCTTGAACGTATTCCTCGGCTGTTGCAACCCCTGAGAATTTGTAGGCTCCTATGCAAAAGGGAAAAGGAGGGAAGGAAGCCTTGTGCTGCCTGTTAAGCACCCCTCCTACTCCATCAAGTAAAACTTACCTGACTGCTTCCTTGAGGACTACATAATCAGTAGTGTATTTTGAAAAAATGTATGGCACTTTGGTACCTCCAAACATCCTGATGTAGGTGCCCTGCTCTGAGAAATAAAAATCACCATAGTTTTCCAGGACCTCCATGGCATTTTGTGATAGACAATTGGGCTCTTCCTTGAACATATGCTCATACAGAGGCATGATGAACTCTTCGCAGATGAACTTATAGTTTGCTCTATAATTTTGAGCCCAGATTATTTTATAGGAAGTGTAGACTGGGGTGTTGGCTTTATCCCATGTGCAACCTAGCCTGGGGAAAGAGAGCTTGGCCAAAATGCAGTCAATGAGATAGGAAGACATGTAAAATTCTGACTTTTTTAAGGCCGGACCTTCTCTTGCAGTGGCCACTATGGATTCCAAACTGTCTGAAAGGATAGTAGCCCAATCAAACACAGTTCCTTTGAATGCTATGAAGTGGATGATGGGAGCCCACTTTATCCTATATACAGTGCCATTGGGCATGCTGAAAATTATGCATAACATCAGGGTGATTAAACTAAAAGGAGGTCTTAGGCTCTGAACATCATATTCATCATTATCTCTCTTCCTCAGCTGCTTACCTGTGACCAATAATTTTTTGGCCATCTCAGTATTATTCATCTTATCCAACCATTCATCACTTAGAGCTTGTTGGGGACATGAGAATTTGTAGGCTGCTGCAATATACGCTAGATGGAATGAAGCGAAAGGCTCTCCCTTGTTGTCATGCAACAATCTTGTTTGCGGGTTGGCATGTTCCAGTATCCATCCGATCACTTCAGAGCATGGGAACAATTCAGGGCGAGTAGAAGCCCTGGATATGCTGGAAGTTATGATGTTGAGGTAGATTTGTTCTTCTTCCAATAATAAATATGGGATATCCTGGTTCCTGATCATCCAGTAAACATCTCCCCAACGGACCTCGTGAGGAACACCGGTGGTATACTTAGTGTCTTGGAAAATAGTTTCAGTTCTTATTTGCACTGGTTTTGGTTCCATCACTTTAGCTTTCTTTCTACCACCTTTTGGCATCGTGGCTTATCTCTGTCAGCAAACAAAAGTGAATGATTACAAAATTTGCAACACATTATGAGAGTGTGACACAGAGTAGGAAAATTTTAGCATGCTAATGATAAATATAGAAAAAATTATAAAGTTGCGTACTAGGAAGCAAACTAAACATAGATCATTCCAGAAAAAAAAATATGGTCCTCAGACTTGATTATTCTAGGGAGACAATGCCTAGTCAGGAACTTTTGGAATGCTTCCGAAAAGGTAAGCATACGACGTGAAAAAACCTACTTCCTTCATAGTCCTTGGATATAGGATGCCCTTCATCATAGAACTTCTAATGGTCAATGGTGGGTTGGCCTGGAGTGGAAAATCCTATGAGGAAACAATGAAAACAAGGAACCCTTTTCCACTGTCATTAACTGAGCCAAATAAGTAAGTGGTTGAGTATCTCAACCGACCACTATTGTTATTGATAATACTTGCGAAATGGTACGCAGACGGTATGAAGTTTGAATCTAGGTAGGAAAACGACCGAAACACTGCCAGTGAAAAAACAAGCTTGGATGACTCAGAAACAAGGTTCCAACTGGGACCGACTTTGTCATGGCTACGACTCCCAGTTGGTAGCAATGAGAAACCTATGGGGCCACGGCGGCCGTAAATTCTTTAAAATGATATATGCTTCCAATGTCTACCGACCATGTTATGAAACTGGAAAAACCAAAAAAATAACTCAACGTGAAGATAAGACAAAGATGACGGTTAAAAAGCCTACCTGGAGACAAAACAGTGGTGGATGTGCTGAGCTGGAGCGAGCCGACGCGGTCTTCCCAATGGCGTTCTTTGAATAACAAACTAACAATGGGACCAATGCAACCCCACCACCCTTATATAAAGTTAGACACGTGCGGGCATTTAAATGGGTAGGTGACGATTTAAAACGGGGTTTAATGCTCGTACGACGCGGTCTTTTCAAGCCGACTTGGAATTTAAGCGCGACCGTCGGTTGCGGGGTGGACTCACAAGTTTCATCCACAGTTGCAGCCAGAACTCATGAGTTCCTCTCGAAAGGCAGGAAACTTTGTTGCGGAAAAGACAAAAAGACGCTTCGCAGTGGCGAAAAAAAAATGGCGAGTCATTCCAGTGTTTTGGGAGCAGTTTGTGAGTTCTTCCGAAATTCACTCTCTCGGAAGCTTATCGCGGTCGGATTTGCCGAGTCATCCCGAAGTTTCAGAAAGACTCAGTAAGTCCTTCTGTAATTCACGAATAACTTTGTTTAAGTTTTTTATCGAAATATAAATGGTTGAGTAACCTGGGGACAACTTAATACGGCAACATTTGGCGAAAGCTTTCTCAATTTCGGGAGATAATCCCAAGTTCCTCCATAGTTTTGGGCGAGCTCGTTGAGTTCTTCCCCAGTTTCGAGAGAGAATTTTAAGTTTCTTCCGCAGTTTCAGGAGGCAATTTTAAGTTCTTTGAAACTTTAAAAAACACTAAGTGTTTTCGATGTTTCAGGGAGTAACCTTGATTCTTTTCTATAGTTTCGGGAGAGAATCCTAAGTTATTCCACAGTTTCGGGAGGCAACTTTAATTTCTTCCAAAACTTTAAAAAATGCTAAGTGTTTTCGATGTTTCGGGGAGTAACCTTGAGTATTTTCCGCAGTTTTGGGAGAGAATCCTGAGTTCTTCCGCAATTTCGGGAGAGAATCCTGAGTTTTTCCGCAGTTTCGGGAGAGAATCCTAAATTTTGAATTAGAAGAAAAACTTCAAATTTTTAAAGCAGATTCCTCAGTTGAAACAAAACTAAGTCCAAAAAGTTTTCAAAGGAGACTTAACTTTTTTAGGCAGTCTTTCTAGAAAAAAGAAAGGAAGGCCCCCAATATCCACAAAATTTGGGGGGGATGTTGCTGCAACAACAATTGACGAGTTGCTGGTGAACACAGATCTCTTAAAATATCCCTCTTGTTGATCCGAAACCTTCTTAAAAGATATCCATCTTATATGCAATATTCAACTAAGCACTTGAATCTCGGCGAAGGAAAAAGTCATTTTATCTACTGGCCATTTGGGAAAGGGGAGCTTTGATAGAAACATCTTTAAAACATTCAAAGGGCCAACATATGGAGATCATTTTAGAAGATTCATCTTTCAGATGGCTACTGCTATCGGACTCCACAGGATTTGCAACACCTTCTCATGGACATTATTGTTCTTGTTCCTCATTCCCATGCCGCTTGCATCCTTTTGGATGTTTATACTTTTGACAGCTTTGTTGTTTGGGCCTTCCAGAAATATTTTCTTTAGACATGATCTTTGATTTTGGCTCATCAATCCATAATGTCCTTTTGTGTGAGTGAGAGATTTTATTGATTTGATCAAGCCTCACAGATGGAGAAGAGCCTAGCTTGAGCTGAGTCTTTTGGGCAGCCTTCTTGACTTACACGCTTTGCTTTTGTCTCAGCCATGCTTCAATTGAGGTGAGAATATCTGGAAACAAACCCTTGACTATAAGCCATTTTGGCTGTTAGATTTGCAGCATGGAGTCATTTCAATACCCTATGTCCTCAGAATGTGCTACTCTCCATGGATCCATCTTCAGTGACCTTCTTGACATGCCTTTAAGTGTGAGAGTGGATGGAGCCTGAAGATAGTAATAAAGATAGTCATAGATCTCTGCTATTTAAACAGGGTTAGTGTGACTAATAGAATAGGCTTCCTTCCTTCTGGAGGACATTCAACAAGAGCAAAATACATAGATAAACTTTCATTCGAGGGTAGTTTCGGCTTCATGAGTTGTGAGATTTCTTTGAGATATCTATGTCGATGAGAAATCTGACTGCAGGTGTTTTCAGAAAACAAACTTTGTACAAAAGATTCAAATGATGAGAAAAGAAAAAACATAACTAAAAACAATGAAAACAAAGGGCTAAAGGAACATAAAAGAAAAGTTTTATTTATATACAGAAAGTCTCAGTGAGACTACGCAAAGTATTATTTCAAGGTGAGGGCATTGAGAGGAAGGGTTACTTCCTCTCCCTGGAGGTCTGTCAACTTATAAGTGGATGGGCCAAGCTTTGCTGAAATTTGGTAAGGACCTATCCATAAATGTTGGAATTTCGTGTGCATGCCTTTGCCTTCATGATTATGATCCCATTTCAGGACTAAATCCCCAACTTCAAAACTCCTTTTACTGGACTTCCTCTTATCGAACCATCTCTTGACTATGTCTTGGTGCTGATGGAATCGGTCTTTAGCTTTCTGTCGGGCTTCTTCAAGTTGAAGCAAGGTATTGATCATGGATTGTAAGACTTGGCTACCAGACCCTCGAGAGGCTTGGGACAACTGTAAGGATGGAAGCAAGATGTTGGGGGGGAGGATGGCTTCCTTGCCATATACAAGAGTGAAAGGGGAAACCCCTAATGCATTCTTTGGATTCACCCTATTTTCCCATAAGGTATTTGGGAGAGCTATATGCCAACTTCGTGGATTTTTTATCACAGTCTTCTTGAGAATTCGAATGAGGTTTTTGTTTGAAGATTCAGCTAATCCGTTTCCTTGAGGGTAATAATTGGCTAAATAATGCCGTTTAATCCCCCATTCATAAACAAATTAATTTATCTTAAAAGACGATAAATAGGGAGCATTATCAAAAACAAGGGAAATTGGAACCCCAAACCTGGTTATGATGTTTTCCTTCAAGAAACTGATGACTGTATCTTCATTGATCTTGCGCAACGGGATAGCCTCCATCCATCTGGTGAAGTAGTCGGTAGCCATCAGGATGTATCGATGTTGTAAAGAAGAATTTGGGTTTATCTCTCCAATAACATCTATACCCCACTGTTCAAAATGTTTAGAGATAATAACCGGCTGCAAGGGTCCTGCTGCCTTAGGTAATTTTCCAGCACTTCTTTGGCATATATCACAGTTCCATGCATACGCATGGGCATCTCGGAATAGAGTGGGCCAATAATATCTAGCTCTAAGTACCTTGTGAGCTGTTGTCTCCCTTGAATAATGTCCACCAGCGGTACCATCATGTAATTCTTTAACAACTTTACTTGCATCTTCCTTTTCTAGACATCTAAGAAAAATTCCATCATAATTCTTTCTGAAAAGTATCCCATCAATGATTTGATAAGCCACTGATTTCAAACAGAGCACCCTTCTTTGCTCAGAGCTCCAGTGCTCAGGTAGGTATCCTTGCTGCAAATAATGCACCAAATCTCTATACCATGATTGAGGAGTTGTGAAGGTAGGACATGCTTAAAATGAGTTCAACTCAGCTTCATTTTTCCAATGTTGCTCTTCATCAGTCGGATTTTCTGTAAGCAATTTGCACAGGCCTTGTCCTTTGATTATAGTGGCTGGTTTAAATTTTAAATCATATTCTTGAAGAGCTGTAACCTAGTTTACCCTCCTTTCTCCTAGTTTCTTTTGAACAAAGAGGGATCTAACAGCTGTGTGGGGAACTATAACTTTAGTTCTATTCTTAAGAATATATGGTCTGAATTGTTTGACTTCTTTGAAGGTAGCATATGCATGCTTTTCAACCACGGGATAATTTAGCTCAGCCCCTTGCATACCAGTGCTCATAAACGAGATTGGGTATTTGTCCCCTAGCTCCACCTTTTGCGTGAGTACAGCCGCGAGGGAGTCATCTGAAGCAAAGGTATACATGATAAAATCCTTATAAAAATCTGAGCTTCTTAAGGAAGGAGCTTTAGCTATGGCTGCCTTAATGTCTCTGAACGCAACCTTTTCTAAATCTCTCCACTTGAACTGTATGCTTTGTTTGACCATTTGTTGTAAAGGTTTAACAATTTGTGCGAAATATGGAACAAAGCTTTGGACGAAATTGATAGTGCCCATAAAGGACTGCATGGATTTTTTGTTATGAGGCATTGGAATTCTATTGATAGCTTGTACTCTTTCCTGATCTATTGACACTCCTCTTTTGGAAATGATATGACCCAAAAGTTTACCTTCGGGAACAACGAACACACTCTTCTTGGGATTCAATGACATACCATATTTTCGACAATGATAAAAAAAAATGCTTCAAATGGACAACATGATCTTCCCTTTTATTCCAAAAAACTGTCACATCATCTAGATAGACAACAACACATTGACCACCCAATCCTCGCAAGGCGAAATCCATTTCTCACTGGAATGTAGCTCCTGCGTTTATTAGGCCGAATGGCATCCTTCTATATGAAAAAGTTCCCCACTTAGTGTGGAAAGTAGTCTTAAGACGATCTTCTTCGGCTACTAATACTTGATTGTAGTCAGAGAAACCATCGAAAAGAGAAAATAGCTCAGATCCTGACACCATTTGAAGAATTTGTTCCATTGAAGGGACATGATAGTTGTCTTTATCTGAAGCTCTATTTAAATTTCTGAAGTCAACGCATAGTCTTATCTCTCATGACTTCTTTCTTACGGGAACTAAGTTAGCAACCGACTCAGAATGCCGAACTTTAAAGATTATTTTAGCGTTTAGGAGTTTCTTCAATTCCTTTTGAATCAGAGGTTCCAGGGTAGGATGCATCCTTCTTAATTGCTGCTGAAATAGCTTGACACCCGCTTTCATTGGTATGACATGTTGAATAGTGCGGACGTCATATGTTTTCAGATCCTCATAATTCCATGCAAAAATATCCTTATATTGTCTAAACAGTTTGATGAACCTATCTCTTTCTCCCAGTGAACAACATTTGCCAAGGTTGACAAATTTTGGTTCAAACTCGGTGCCCAAATTAAGTAACTCAGGCTGCATTGATGAATTGTTAGTTTTGGTATTCACTAGCCTTTTGAACTTACTTTGAAGATCCAATAGCATTTCAAGTGACCTTAACCCTTTGGGGATGAAATTTCCTTTATTTGCATCCTTCTTTTGCAAATCAGAATCGTGTTCTTCTTCATCTATCACAGCTCCTTGGAAAATGTCTTTGCTCGTTAGAAAACTGATAATCTGTTCATCATCATCGAAGACCCTGAATTTTGTGACATTTTCAAGGACAGAGGGTCTAAAAATTATTTCAATTGAGCATTTGTTATTAGATGGCACCAATCTAGAAGCGGATGTTGCTAACAAATCAGCTGCTGAATTTTGCAATCTAGGAATAGAGTTTATATTGAAAGCATCAAAATGCATAATTAAATCCCATACCTCAGCCTGATAACCTTTCAAATGAGGTGAGAGATAGTGAATGGTATCTCTTACCTGTCTCACAACTATTTTTGAGTCACCAAAAACCTTCAGGTATTTATCATTTAAATCGATGGACTTCTTTAATCCGTGTACCAAAGCTTCATATTCCGCAGTGTTGTTAGTACAATCAAATTCTAACCTACAGGACAAAAAATACTTATTTATTTCCGGATCCATCAGAACACAACCAGCTCCGGATCCTTCCAGAGTTTTAGAACCGTCAAAGTATAATGTCCAAAACATATCTTTCGATTCAGCTAAGTTTGTATCTCTATGATCTAAGTTAGGGACTAAACTAACTATATTACAGTCAATATAATCAATCCGAGAAAAATGAAGGAGATCGGACTGTTCATCTGATTCATGGCTAATAGTTTCAGACTGATAATTACCCGGATCAATTTCTAAGAAATAATTCCCAAGAACTGAGGATGAGAAGGTTACAGCCTCATTCTTTCCCTCTAGTAGAGTTACATTTTGTTTCATGTGCGGTTCTCTCAGGACCTTGATCTGATTCTGTCTATTTTGATAAGGCAACCACAAATGAGATCAATCAGTTGCAAAGTAACCATTCAGCTTTGTGGACCAATCCCTACTTAGGATAAAACCATAGGCCTCAGGAATATCAACTACCATTATGTCAATAAACTGACAAACTCTAGAGTCGGTTGATAATCTAATGAGGACATCTTTCATTTCCCCAATAACTTTGACATCAGTTCTATCTAACTGAATAATTTGCGCCGGAGATGGAATAGGTTGCCCGTTAATTTTTTTACAAATTGACAGCGGCATCACATTTGAAGATGCTCCAGAATCTACCAAAAAATTGTGAAAATTATGATTGAAAGTTTCAAAGGTTAACATGAATGGCAACGTCTGAGATTTAGATTTCCCGTCGATACTAGCCTCATTAATTTCGAGATCTTCTTGAGTATCTGTGAATGGAGTGTTGGGATGGGATTGTAGAGCATGCAGCAGCTTATCTCGTTGCTGAGGCAAACTGCACATATCAAATATTGATACATTTTCTTTGACTTTCTTTATATCCTCAATAATGTCATATCCTATATCAAATTCTTTTCCAATTCTAGTTGGATGGTCTGTTTTATTCATTGTGACCTTCGGTTGTTGAACTATGGTGTCAATGCTTGGCTGTTTGGCCGTTATTTGGTTAGCTTTAGGTTGCAATGGAATGATTGCTATATGTCTTCTAGGTAGTTCTTTCGAAACTTTAGGCTTGGGAATAGTCGAGTTTGGCACAGGATTCGTAATAGGATTTTTACTGCGAGTATTAATGTTCACAGCAGAGACCGAGCTTTCTACGAGATCTTCTTCTACTGATTTAGTTAAAGGTACCCAATCCCATAGCACCATAGTGGTGTCCAGAGGTGGTTCTTCTAACTCAGGGCTCGATTCCTCTGGAGGATCGTCTATATCTGGAATATGTGAATCCAACATTTGGTTCATGACTAAACTCATAGAGTTAATCCATTGTGGGCAGCTCTTTTCCGAGTGCGGTTCTTGATGAAAGGTGCAGAAGTTTTCCATCCCTATTTCATTGCGATTTAAAACAGGGGAAATGGTCATGGGTGGATGAGGTTGATCGCTGTCTTCTCTCTTCTTGTAAAATGGCTTGAAAGGTTTCCTAGATGTACTAGTAGCTTTATCTTTCTCGAGATCTACAATTTTATTGGACAACTTCTGCATCATCTTAACTACGTTCTCCATGTCTGTCGATGACTCTTCTTTAATTCTGGTGAGCAGCAAGGTTTTTTTACTGGCTGTTGGTTTTGTTTCTACATCTAAGGCATGTTTAGCAATGTTATCTGCTTCTTCTTCCACCTTTCTAGCTTCTTTGAAATTCTCTATCAGGGTGGTTTTCTTAGATCTTTTAACGAACATTGCTATGGGTCCTTCAAGAGCTGTTGTATAATATTCAACCAGAGAATCCTCTGCTGGTTTATTTGCTTCGCTGAAATTATTTAAGAGTGTTGTGAACCTTTGGTTGAAGTCTTGAACCTTTTCTTTCTTTTCCATTCTCATGGACAATAATTCTTTCATAAGCGTATCTACAGTCTTTTGGTTTCCATATTTTTTTAAGAAACATTTTTCAAATTCATGCCAGCTTGAGATCGAGCTAGGTTGTAAGCTAAAATACCAGGATGAGACTTTCGGCTCAAATGTGTATGGAAAAAGCCTATAGACCACATCTTCATGTTGCACATTTAAAAGATTTACAGCTAGATAAAAATGCTTG
This sequence comes from Larix kaempferi, assembly GCA_027924585.1. Lineage (NCBI taxonomy): Eukaryota > Viridiplantae > Streptophyta > Pinopsida > Pinales > Pinaceae > Larix > Larix kaempferi. The sequence goes on along the minus strand of BSBM01000010.1, from coordinate 9,826,318 downwards.
AGTTGATCTTCGGCGGAAATGGCTTTCCCTAGGTCGAATTTAGGAAAGACTTTCTCTGGGTTTTTAGGAAGATTGTGGAATGGCCCAGCTAGATTCAACGCTCCCCTATCTCTCCAAGTAGGCACAACCATGTCTCTATGTGGAGAATCAGGTGGAGAATTTTGTGGTGAATTCAATGGAGTGTTCTTTGGAGTAATAAGTTCTCCAAGACTTTCTTGATCTGAAATATTTTCTGGGTTTTCAAGATTGACTTTGTTCAGGGGTTCTGCAATTTCTTCCAAGGTTAAATTCACAAGTTCTTCAAAATTCTGCACAAGAATCGAATCACGGGTCTACTGTCGTTCTTTTCTAGAAGAACTTTTCCTATGGAGGAAATTTACTGCATTTAAACCACCTAGATGTCTAACATAAGATCGTGTATGTCTCCTTAAATCTTCTATTTCTGCAAAAGGCGCAACACATAATACTTCTTGAGGTTCAGAATCAGAGATGAGGTTTTCTTGATTTGCTACTTCAAGATTTGGGCTGTCTGAAATTCCTTTTTTAAGCGGGTTTTCAGTAACATTTTTTATAATTGGAGATTTTCCTTTATCAACCATGCACTTTCAGGCCCTCCTTCCTAGCACCAAAAACTGTTGATGCCCCAAAGATTGTAGCATCAAGTAGAAAGGGATTCTCCCCAGTAGACTATCCCAATTAGATTGTCCACCGTTTGGTATGGGGAATCTGTCCGATTAGCGGTTACGACAACCATTAGATTTGGATATTTGCTTCTATTACACCGGTTATGGCCCAATCCACCATTCTTTTTTGATTTTATGGTTTAAAATGATATGCAAGTGCCTAAGCTAACTTAATCTAAATGCAGAACTTGAAACAAATATGTATCTAAAACTGAAATAAACCTAAACTATCCCTGCAAGGAGAAAAATTATAAGTATGAGTAATGTGCTGGAAGAACTATTTGAAGATCAATAGACAACCATTAAATCATGAAGATACATCTACAACAAGAAGGAAAAAGATATTGAAAGATAGCTTCCAATTTACATATAACGCATTCCATTACTCATGTAGGAGAAAAATCATTTGCACAAGAAATAACAAGATCATTCAATACATAGAAATAATTCAAGGTAGCAAAGAAAGATCTCACTGTAGAATATGAAAGACACAAGAATAATCCAGCATGCATCCAACATCCATTTCCATGCAAAAGATGTCCTCTCTAGGCTCTTATTAGGAAAAAATCATTTTCTTAGAGCAAGTGCAAGATAGCTCGTACAAGTTAAGAAAATCCTTTTCCCTGCCAAAAGTCCTTTTACATTATTCCCTAAGCTTCTATTTATATCTTTACAAAATGCCTCTTGGGCTACCACCTGGCTCTTTGCACTTGTCCTCTAAAGACTTTTTCTCTAAATAAACAAATTGTGGCCCTTTTCTTAAAACGGAAAATTTCTCAAAATAGAAAAGGGACAGCTGTCTAGTGATTCTACGCTCTAAACATAGTGAGAACAAATGAAAATAGGAACAACACCTCAGGATCAACGTGTTCACCCTTGGGGAGGCACTTCTACTGGGAGGGAGGTGCTTGGACTGGCTTCTACTGCTTTCTTTTCCTCCTCTACAATATAGCTGAACCAGATGCCAGTGTCTCTGATAACCACATTTGCTGGTGAAGGGAGCAAGATCTTTTGAGAAGTTATATGCTTACCAAGCTCTACTTCAATACTGTGACTTTCTGCAATTACTGCTTGGTGGATTTCTTTCAGCAAATGGTTGTATACTGATGATAGCCCAATATAGTGATGGAGATCATTAGTGGCTAGGACGTCAATCTTCTTTACATATTCTATTTGAATTTCTAGCTCTTCCTTCAAGTCTGGTAGACATTGCTCTTTGCTTGGAAACTCATCGAGGTACTGAGGGAAACTCAGCTTACACTTAGCATGCACCTCATGAATATTTCGATATAGGATGTTACTCTTATCAATTGTTCCCTGGATCTTAGCCGTTAGCTTCAGGCCATAATTCCTGCAGAATTCCATGAGGGCCACATCTTCTTTAAAATCATCTACCGACTTGAATGGGAGATGTTTGGGGAAATCAATCTTCCCTTCTCTCCATTCCATTTGGCTCAGAATCTTTGCTTTAACCTAAGTGTACTTGCCTTTAAGCCTATTGGCCTCTGCATTGACTTCCTTCAATCTAACCATCATGGCTTTGAGACTGCACACTTCCTTAGAAATCAACTCCTGTGTGGCGTGCATTTGTCTCAAAATGTCACAGGACAGCTGATGAAAGGGAGACATATCTATTGCTCTGCTTTCTGCCTGTTCTAATTGTTCAACCATTGCCTACTTATTTGGTTCCAGATGAAAACCTCTAGCTTCAGAATCATTCTTTTCTGCTTCTAGAACCATCATCTGGATTGCCAGGTGCTCCTTTTCTTCTTTTAAATGGCGATACTTATCTGACAACTCCTTGTGATCAACAGACCGGCGATTATATTTATTCACTACAAGATCCCTGTAAGCTTGCTCATTAGCCATAGTATGTTGCAACATGCGAGCTCTCCTCTTTGTTGACTCAAATTCTCTAACCATATTGACCACATTGTCCTTTGTTGCTTTTGCTACTGACACAACGGCGGATGCCATAGCTATGTGAGCCTTATTTGTATTTTTCATCATCGTGGTCTCTCGCTGGGTAACAATATCCTTTTGGAAAAGTCTTTTTATCCTCTCTTCCGACTTCAAGACCACCGCCTTCCTCTTCTTATAATACACAAATTCATTCTATCGGGACACAATATGATCTTCTGATGGGGTGTAAGGGATGATCGGGAGGTCTATTACATGCACTTATGTCTCTATGGGTGGGGTCTGTATTGCTTGAGATGTATTTGTTTCCACATTTTGGGTGCCAGGGCCACCTTCCTGAGATGTGTCTATTTCCACATTTTGGCTGCCGAGGCCACCTTCCTGAGATGTGTCTGTTTCCATATCTTGGGTGTCGGAGCCACTTGCCTGGGCATCTTCATTGGTCTTAAGTTCTTCCTCCGTCTTTTGTTCCTCTTCTGTTTTATGCCTTCTTTCTTCTTCTTCAGCTTGTTGCTAATTTTCACTTTCCTCCATCTGCCGTTGATCTTCTGCTTCCTTCTGCTGTCTTGCTTCCTCAGCTTCTTTTTGCAACCTTGCATCTTCAGCTTCTCTCTGCATCCTTACTTCTTCATATTCTTGTTTCATTCTTGCTTCTTCTTTCAATCTTTGTTCTTCACGGGCTAGGGCCTCAGCTGCTTCTCTCTCTTTTTGCAGACTGGCTTCTCGGGCTGGGGCAGAGCTAGAGCTAGCTCCACTGCCTTGATGACAAATCTGCAACTCAAGCATGTTGTTGATGCCTCTGAACACTTCTTCCTCTACATCAGAGTAATGAGCATATTCAAAATGAGCATATACGTTCTTGCAATGCTCGGAAACCTTGCTCCGCTTATCATTTCTATGGAAGATCATTTCACCGAAGTGGAAATATTTCAGGTTTGGAACGTATTCCTCGGCTGCTGCAACCCTTGAGAATTTGTAGGCTCCTATGCAAAAAGGCAAAGGAGGGAAGGAAGCCTTGTGCTGCTTGTTAAGCACCCCTCCTACTCCATCAAGGAAAACTTGTCTGACTACTTCCTTGAGGACTACATAATCAGTAGCGTATTTTGGCAAAATGTATGGCGCTTTGGTACCTCCAAACATCCTGATGTAGGTGCCCTGCTCTAACTAATAAAAATCGCCATAGTTTTCCAAGACCTCCATGGCATTTTCTGATAGACAATTGGGATCTTCCTTGAACATATGCTCATACAGAGGCATGATGAACTCTTCGCAGATGAGCTTATAGTTTGCTCTGTAATTTTGAGCCCACATTATTTTATAGGTAGTGTAGACCGGGGTGTTGGATTTATCCCATGTGAAACCTAGCCTGGGGAAAGAGAGCTTGGACAAAATGCAATCAATGAGATAGGAAGACATTTAAAATTCTAACTTTTTTAAGGCCAGACCTTCTCTTGCAGCGACCACTGTGGATGCCAAACTGTCTGAAAGGATAGTATCCCAATCAAACACAGTTCCTTTGAATGCTATGAAGTGGATGATGGGAGCCCACTGTATCCTATATACAGTGCCATTGGGCATGCCAAAAATTCTGCATAACATCAGGGCAATTAATCTAAAAGGAGGTCTTAGGCTCTAAACATCATATTCATCATTATTGTTATAGCTTGAAATGACACCTCTCCGTCCGTGACGACACTTGCTTCTCTTGGTCGCATGACGACACTTCTTGAGATCAAGTTCAGTCACACAACAGGACATTTGTGGATGGAGGAGTCATTTGGGACACTAAAAATGGTTGAAATTACCTCATTCTTGACCCATTTGATGTATATGACCCTTAGGAACATTTTTCCAGACCAAACCATCTCCTGAAAATGAGCAGAAAACCCTGTTTTTGGCCATTTTTCAATATGAGCGCGACTCCACTGTTGAAATAGTAGCGTGTGTACGTGACTTTGTCTCATTTAAAGTAGTGCCCATTGCCATGTGTACGCGACTTTGTCTACTATAGAGTAGCGTACACCCCTTTTTTGGTCAAAATCTCTAAATTCGAGTAAGTTAAGTTGGTTGGGAAACCTCTTGAGTGGTTGTAACTTCTTTTCCTCTTCCTCACTGACTACATAAGGAGGGTAGAAGGGCCATGTGAGGGGACGAAGCCCAATTACAAAGTTATGCTGGAGGAATGGAGACCCTCATCCCCCTCTCTTGTGCTTCAGTTTTGGTAAACCCTAGTACAATTGCTTAGAGGCTGGGATCCTTGCAGAACAGAAGCAGGAGACCCTGAATCTAGGTTTCGTGAAGTGCCAAGCTTGAAGGAAGGTATAATTGTATGTACTTGCTTTCATTCATTAATAAAGATCAGACGTTCTTCTCTTTCCAAATATGACCTATTAATGTGTATTAGATTTGATTATAGTTTGTTTATAATGTGATGTCTTCTTCTATTATGAATATCAATCTTATATATGTAGTCAAAAGTGTTTGAGAAAGGTATCGAGTTGTTTTGCAGGTCTGGGCATTGCAACACTGGATAAGCATTGAAGAGCAAGGGAGGCAAAGCTAGGATCAACCTTCTGAATAAGGTGCCTAAGGTGCCTAATCTCTTCATTTATTTGTTGTACTTGCAGAATGCTTGTAAGTCTATCTTTATCACCGTAAGTTGGTAGTTTCTCCCCTGAACTATAGGTGCATTTTCCCCACAATAGAATGGCGACTCCGCTGGGGAAAGCCTAACTGCTTAGGGGTATCCAAGGTCATTTATTCAGTCTTGTTTGATGGTATTTGTTCATTTTCTTGATTAGGATCAGTTAGTAGGCTCTGTTTGACCCTCTTGGGCTTTTTACAGACCCTTCCCAGCCCTTGCAAACCTTTGTGGACCCAGTTTGGGGGTTTTAACCCCGTTTTTTAGACTTTTTTTCTTGTACGCTACTGTTTGTACCACACAGTAGTGCCCATACGCTACTTTTCCTCTGCACAGTAGTGCCCATACTACTATGAGCGCTAGTTTCCTTCATACACAGTAGCGCTCAAAATCTGGGTTTGATTTTTTGAGTTTTTGGGTTGTGGACCCAAATCTGGGGGCCGTGGCTGCATTTTTTGGGGTCCCTAATGAACTTAGGTCTGAATTAAACCCCTGTAAGTGGTCTTCCATCCTTGTAATGATCCTACATTCATGATTTGAACCTCTTTTGATCAATTTGGGCTTGTTTGGAAAGTTTTGGGGTTTGATGACCTAAGTTGGGGGGTTGTGGACCTGTTTGGTGTTTTGTACCATAATTTGAGTCTGACTGAACTTGCTTGCCCCATTTTCCATTGGATTTGGAACCTCTTGAGTCTTCTTGACCCTGTTTGTATCTATTTGAGTGAAATTTCTCTTTTAGGTTTGTTTCTTATCCTCCCTTATGCTTTTAGTTTTTCTTTTGTAGTGAAAGCTCAAGTGTTTTGGCTGTTGTTCAAGACCTTGTTTGCATTGTTTATGTGCAGACCTGAGTTTACCAAACCATACTTCTTCATAGGTCATTTGCTTCGTTTGGGTCTAAAAGTAGTTTTCGTACTCTTTTCCCAATGTTTGGCATGCTTACATCAATAAGAATTTGAAAGTCATATTTGATAGCTTTTACTGTTTCATAAAGAAAATCTGAAAGTTTATTTGCTTTGCTTTGATAGTAGGGTAGTTTTAGTTTTTGTTTCTTACCTTTGAAAAGCATAAAGAATTTGGATTGATTTTCTGAATAGAGTACCTTGCAAGTGGCTTAAAAGATTTTAGAGTGCATTGCATCAAAAAGAACAAGTTTTCTTTTGCATACCTAGTTGCTTGAGTAGCTGCATTTTTAGGTTTTGAGTTTATTTTTGTACATTTATACTTTATTTTTACCTTTTTTGCATTCGAAATATTAAAAACTGCATTTGCACATGCATTCTAGATCAGAATTTTAAGACTTGCATTGAAAAGAAAAAGATTTGTTTTTCATTTTCAGTACTCTATTTCTATTATTACCACTCTCACACACCCACTACCTTTTTTGAGTAAGCAAGTAACCTTTAAAATGAACTCTAATAAAATGAATTAGCAACATTTTCTTTTCTAGGTTACACTACACCAACTAGTCTTGGTTAGGATCTTGGGTTTAAATCACCTTAAACCACCCAAGATCACACATTGCGCAAAAATCGTAGTGAGACTATCATAGGTAAACCCACCTCACTCAAAATTTGCCTAGGATCTATGCAGTAGGTCATTGCGAGATCAGTTTGTGGGAATACTCCTCCTACTTGCTGTTCGAGCATACGCCAGGATCGGATTGCATATTGGGGACTCTTTCGAGTTTTGGGCTTAGCTACCCTGCCCACGCTTTCTGATTCGACCGGTGACTGTTCCCCCAGGAATTTTCGGTGTTGTGGTATCCATAGTATCTGACTCTAGGTTCATACACAGGTGACAGCAGAGGGTATATCTGCTGTACCTAAGACAGACGTGGGAGGAAACTCCTTGTAGGTCTTTGGGAGGGCGGTTGAGTGATTCCAGCGCTTGCACCCTTAGTCATTGTATTGTGGACCCCGGGTAACTGTCTTTCTTCCTTCGTTGATCTGTTCTGGGCCCTCATCATCCCAGACTCTTCTCCAGAAGGCATCTTTGTTTGCCTGGTTTGATTTACCTAGGAACTTTTTTAGTGGTGTGCTCTTTGTGCTACTTTTTTTTAGTTTGCATTGGAGAAATTATTGTTCATTTGAGCGAGAAACTATGTCTAGCATTCCGGCGAGTGCCAATCAAGGTACCCCTGTTCCGGGGGATCCTTGTGATGTTCCATTCATTGGAAACATTGGTACTCCCTTAATGGCTACTCTGAATCTTCCTGGATTCACTATTGGGATGCTGGTTTGGTTGTTTTCTACTCCGAATGCCTTGCATGCTCCTGGCACTTCTTTTGTGAGCACCTCAAATCAAGAGCATCAGAACCCTGTGCCTCCCTTGCCAGTAACATCTTCTCCTCCTCCTTCTACCTCATGTGGCGAAAGTATCAATACTAGTAACCAGCAGTCTAAAAGGAATAGACGGAGGAAGAATGGAAAGGAGATGCCAAAACAAGGGGGTAGCAACCCAGCCTCTGTAAGTCATGCTGGGGGAAAGCACCCTGCCTCTGCAAGTCATGCAGGGAGCACCTACCCAGCCTCTAGAGGTCATGCTGGGAGAAAACTTTTAGTCACTGAAAATCATATTGAAAGTTTGTCTTCTACCACTGTCAGTCATGTTGAGGACACGTCATTGATCACTGCTAGTCATATTAATCACAAGTCACCAGTTCTTGTGAGTCATACTGGAGACACCAAATCAGCCACTGCAAGTCATGCTGAGGGAGTTGACATTGTCGACAAACAAAACAAACAGAAGCTTAAGTTCCCTTGTAAGTTTTGCGAGGGAGATCACCTTACTTACTTGTGCCCTGTACTTCCAGAAGTGCAAAAAGTGTGGTCCTTAGTTCAAAAGTCTGATGCTTCTGAGCAACCAGCCTCTATGAGTCATGCTGGGGGCAAGCTGTCAGCCAATGCTAGTCATGCTGAGAGTACTGACGTTGTAAAGGAGTCTAAACCTATAGGACGGAAACCAAAGTTCCCTTGTAAACTTTGTAAAGGAGATCACCTTACTCATCGATGCCCTGCCATTCCAAAGGCACGAAGAGTGTGGTCCATGTCTAAAGGAACCTTTGTTCCTGAGTTGTCTATAGATTCCCTAAAGTCAGATCAACCTTTGGTTGATAAAGTGGTTGAACCAATGCAATATTTGGTCGAACCCACTCTTCCTTCGGAGAGTGAAGTGATCGAATCGATGCAATCTTCGATCGATCCCATCAGTCCTTCGGAGATTGATGCACCTACTACTGAAGTCTTCGGCATTACCAGTTTGGATATTCCTGAAAAAGGGGGCACTTCATCTGTGCCATGTGAACCCCTACCAAGCCCTAGGATTGTTTCCTTTGATTGGAATAGTCTAGCCGAGCCTCATCTTCCTTCTTCGACACCTTTCCAGATAAAGGTTGATATCGGGAACCATACGGTTGATCGATGCATTGTTGATGAAGGTGCTTCTGTTAGTATCTTATCCGCTTATGCTTGGAGAGATTTGGGTTTCCCTAATGTTATTCTAGCTGCTAATTGGCCGTTGACCTTCGATAAAAGACCTAGTGAACTGTTTGGATTCCTCCGTCAGGCACCTGTTACCTTGGGTGGAAAAACAGTCTTAGTTGATTTTATGGTTTTAAAGGACCCTATGGACTTTGATATGATCCTCGGGAATGATTACGTTTATGCTATGCATGCTGTGGTGTCTACACTTTTTCGTGTGATGCATTTCCCTCATAACGAAAACATTGTCACCATCGATCAACTTGCATTCGTTGATCCTCCTTATTACCCAACTGTAGACCAGTCGGATCCCTCGTCATTAGGCACTACTATATCACATGGAATTGTTGTGGCATATTGTTGCTTGAGTTCAACTGCTACTGAGAAGAAGCCTCTGAGTTCATGCTTACCTTCTCGGGACTTGGTCCCAGCTTTTGACCAAGTGACACCTCCATCTGAATGTTTAGATATGTATTCTATCTGGGATGATATACTTCCTTCCGATGAAGTTTTCCTAGAGTCTATAGTACAGTATTCTATTCACTTGGATCTTGATTCAGTCGCAGTTATGTCCAGCCCCGGTTTGACCTTAAAGTCTGATCTTCCTACTGTTGAGTCTTTGAACTCTCCTATAGATCCACAAATCGGTGTTCCTGCTGAGTTTGATTCTGCTTCTAGAATTTTCAACTCCCGTGATGATGAATTTGTTTCTGCAGATTCCATCATGTCCTTCAACCTTGATCTTCATCCTGAAGTTGATCTTGTTGATTGTAAGTCCTTGGGCTTGGGTACCATAGAGTCTTCATTTGAAAACTCTGCCTTGTGTATGCCTGTTGTTGATGATAGTGAAGTTGAACGTATTTCTACCATAGTGACTTGTATTGGGTCTTTCTTTACATATGTTTTAGATATGATCTTGGTACTGATGTTTCTTGGAGATAGGATTCTTAGCTGGATGTATACTTGCTTACTGGTCCTTTTCGACACCTTGTGCGACTATGTCAGGTGTATTCGGAACCTTGCATATAGGTTTAGGCTTCCCCGCTATTATGTTGCATTTGAACCTTTTGTCATCCGAATTCGCCATAGGGTCGAACCTGTTGGATATTGGTGTGTTAGCCATCTCTTTATGCATTGTGGACCAGTCTGACAGTAGAGCCTACCTAACATGGGTCACCCTAGTCAGCACCCTTATGCCATTCTGGTTCCCATGCTGAGTTTTTCTCATAGGCTCGAGAGCCTTTTTAGATTTACCATGAATTTGAGAAGAAGCCTCATATCTTTGTTCCTCATATATTTCTGGCCATCCCTGATAAGGCTCCCATCTTTGTGTTCAAATTTCATATGCATTTATTATGATCTCGCTTGCGCTAATGAGCCTGAAGCCGGCTTCCACGCTTTTAGCCCGTTGTATAAGCCTCCATTTCTGATCTCGTTTCCACTAAGCCCTATATCATTTTTCCCTCACAATTTGACACCTTTTACCTGGAGGAGACACACCCTGAGTGTACTTATCTTGCTCATGTTCCTTGCATTAGGCATAGCTTTGTTCCATGCGCTTGGAGCTAGTTTTGCATGTCCCTGACACTCGTCTCCTCCCTTTTTGAGCATTCTTCTACCTTCACTTCGAGCTCGTTAAAAACAGTAAGTAGGTTTCGAGCATTCTTCTTTTACTTCGAGCTCGTTAAAAACAGTAAGTAGGTTACAAGCATTTCTTCTACCTTTCCTTCAAGCTCGTTAAAAACAGTAAGGAAGTTATGAGCATTTTCCTATCTCCTTTGAGCTCATTAAAAACAGTAAGGAGGTCGTGAGTTTACTTCTCCGGACTCGTTAAACCTTTACGGAAAAGATCCTTATGGAGTTCTTTTAATCCCTTTTCAAACTCCTTAAATAGGAAAAGTTTGCCGAGCATAGTTGTTTTTTCGGGCTCGTTAAAATAATTGAACTGACATCCACTTAGGTATAGAATTACCCCTTTTCCGGGCCTTGGTGGATAATTTACGGAAAAGGTATACTCTAGGTATACTCTTGTATGCGCTAGAAGAGTTCTTCTTTCATTATTTTACACTTTTTCGGGGAAGGAGACTAACTTTTTCGGGGAAGCTGCTTGGCTGTGACCAATAATTTTTTGGCCATCTCATTGTTATTCATCTTATCCAACCATTCATCACTTAGAGCTTGCTGGAGACATGAGAATTTTTAGGGTACTTCAATATATGCTGGATGCAATGAAGTGAAAGGCTATCCCTTGCTGTCATGCAACACTCTTGTTTGCGGGTTGGCATGTTCCAGTATCCATCTGATCACTTCCGAGCATGGGAACAATTCAAGGCGAGTAGACGCCCTGGCTATGACGGAAGTTCTGATGTTGAGGTATATTTGTTCTTCTTCCAATAATACATCTGGGATATCCTGGTTCCTTATCATCTGGTAAACATCTCCCCAACAGACCTAGGGAGGAACACCGGTGGCACACTTAGTGTCTTGAGAAATAGTTTTAGTTCTTAGTTGCACTGGTTCTGGTTCCATCACTTTAGCTTTCTTTCTACCACCTTTTGGCATCGTGGCTTATCCCTGTCAGCAACCAAATGTGAATGATTACAAAATTTGCAACACGTTATGAGAGTGTGACACAGAGTAGTACAATTTTAGCATGCTAATGATAAATATAGAAAAAATTATAAAGTTGCATGCTGGGAAGCAAACTAAACATAGATCATTCTAGAAAACAAAATATGGTCCTCAAACTTGATTATTCTAGGGAGACAATGCCTAGTATGGAACTTTTGAAATGCTTCCAAAAAGGTAAGCATATGACGTGAAAAAACCTACTTCCTTCTTGGTCCTTGGAGACAGGATGCCCTTCATCATAGCACTTCTAATGGTCAATGGTGGGTTGGCCTAGAGTGGAAAATCCTATGAGGAAACAATGAAAACAAGGAACCATTTTCCACAGTCATTAATTGAGCCGAATATGTGAGTGGTTGAGTATCTCAACTGACTACTATTGTTATTGATAATACTTGCAAAATGGTATGCAGCCGGTATGAAGTTTGAATCTGCGTAGGAAAACGACCGGAACGCAGCCAGTGAAAAAACAAGCTCGGATGACTCAGAGACAAGGCGCCAAATTGGACTGACTTGGTCATGGCTATGACTCCCAATTGGTAGAAATGAGAAACCTATGGGGCCATAGTGGTCATAAATTCTTTAAAACGATATATGCAACCAATGTCTACCGACCACGTTATGAAACGGGAAAAAACCAAAAGATAACTCAACGTGAAGATAGGACAAAGATGAAAGTTAAAAAGCCTACTTGGAGACGAAACAGTGGTGGAGTGAGGTGTACACGGTGGTGGATGCTCTGAGCTGGAGAGAGCCGATGCGGTCTTCCCAATGGCGTTCTTTGAATAACAAACTAACAATGGGACCAATTCAACCCCCCTGCCCTTATATAAAGTTAGACACGTGCGGGAATTTAAACGGGTAGGTGACGATTTAAAATGGGGTTTAATGCTCGTACGACGCTGTCTTTTCAAGCCGACTTGGCATTTAAGCGCGACCGTCGGTTGCGGTGGGGACTCACAAGTTTCATTTGTAGTTGCGGCCAGAACTGATGAGTTCCTCCCAGAAGGAGGGAAACTTTGTTGCGGAAAACACAAAAAGACGCTTCGCAGTGGCAAAAAAAAATGGGCGTGTCATTCCGACATTTCGGGAGCACTTTATGAGTTCTTCCGAAATTCACTCTCTCGGAAGCTTATCGCGGCCGTCTTTTCCGAGTGGTCCTGAAGATTCGGAAAGACTCAGTAAGTCCTTCCGCAATTCACGAATAACTTTGTTTAAGTTTTTTATCGAAATATAAATGGTCGAGTAACCTGGGGAAAACTTACTGCGGCAACATTTGGCGAGAGCTTCCGTAATTTCGAGAGATAATCCCAAGTTCCTCTGCAGTTTCGGGTGAGCTCGTTGAGTTCTTCCCCAGTTTCGAGAGAGAATTTTAAGTTTCTTCCGCAGTTTTAGGAGGCAATTTTAAGTTCTTACGAAACTTTAAAAAACGCTAAGTGTTTTCGACGTTTCGGGGAGTAACCTTGAGTCTTTTCCGCAATTTCGGGAGAGAATCCTGAGTTTTCCACAGTTTTGGGAGCCAATTTTAAGTTCTTCCGGAAGTTTAAAAAATGCTAAGTGTTTTCGATGTTTCGGTGAGTAACCTTGAGTCTTTTCCGCAGTTTCGGGAGAGAATCCTGAGTTCTTCTGCAGTTTCGGGAGAGAATCCTGAGTTCTTCCCCAGTTTCGGGAGAGAATCCTGAGTTTTGACTTAGAAGAAAAACTTCAAATTTTTAAAGCAGATTCCTCAGTTGAAACAAAACTAAGTCCAAAAAGTTTTCAAAGGAGACTTAACTTTTTTAGGTAGTCTTTCTAGAAAAAAGAAAGGAGGGCCCCCAATATCTACAAAATTTGGGGGGGATGTTGCTACAACAACAATTGGCGAGTCGCTGGCGAACAAAGATCTCTGAAAATATCCCTCTTGTTGATCCGAAACCTTCTTAGAAGATATCCATCTTATATGCAATATCCAGCTGAGCAATTGAATCTCGGCGAAGGAAGAAGTCATTTTATCTGCTGGCCATTTGGGAAAGGGGAGATTTGATAGAGACATCTTTAAAACTTTCAAAGGGCCAACGAATGGGATTCATTTTAGAAGATTCATCTTTCAAATGGCTACTGCTATCGGACTCCACAGGATTTGCAACACGTTCTCATCGACATTATTGTTCTTGTTCCTCATTCCCATGCCGCTTCCATCCTTTTGAATGTTTATACTTTTGACAGCTTTGTTGTTTGGGCCTTACAAAAATATTTTATTTAGACATGATCTTTGATTTTGGCTCCTCAATCCATAATGTCCTTTTGTGAGTGTGATATTTTATTGATTTGATCAAGCCTCATGGATGGAGAGGAGCCTAGCTTGAGCTGAGTCTTTTGAGCATCCTTCTTGACTTACACGCTTTGCTTTTGTCTCAGCCATGCTTCAATTGAGGTGAGAATCTCTGGAAAACAGACCCTTGATTATAAGCCATTTTGGCTGTTAGATTTGCAGCATGGAGTCATTTCAATACCCTATGTCCTCGAAATGTGCTACTCTCTGTGGGTCCAACTTTAGTGACCTTCTTGAGATGCCTTTAAGTGTGAGAGTGGATGGAGGCCGAAGATAGTAATAAAGATAGTCATAGATCTCTACTATTTAAATAGGGTTAGTGTGACTAACAGAATAGGCTTCCTTCCTTCTGGAGAACGTTCAGCAAGAGCAAAATACATAGATAAACTTTCATTTGAGGGTAGTTTCAGCTTCATGAGTTGTGAGATTTCTTCGAGAGATCTATGTTGATGAGAAACCCGACCGCAGGTGTTTTCAGAAAACAAACTTTGTACAAAAGATTCAAATGATGAGAAAAGAAACAACATAATTGAAAACAATGAAAACAAAGGGCTAAAGTAACATAAAAGAAAAGTTTTATTTATGTACAAAAAGTCTTAGTGAGACTACGCAAAGTATTGTTTCAAGGCGACGCCATTGAGAGGAAGGGTTACTTCCTCTCCTTGGAGGTCTGTCAACTTATAAGTGGATGGGCCGAGCTTTGCTGAAATTTTGTATGGACCTATCCATAAATGTTGGAATTTCGTGTGCATCCCTTTTCCTTCGTGATTATGATCCCATTTCAGGACTAAATCCCCAACTTCAAAACTCCTTTTACTGGACTTCCTCTTATCGAACGATCTCTTGACTATGTCTTGGTGCTGATTGAATTGGTCTTTAGCCTTCTGTTGGGATTCTTCAAGTTGAAGCAAGGTATTGATCCTGGATTGTAAGGCTTGGCTACCAGACCCTCGAGAGGCTTGGGAAAACTGTAAGGATGGAAGCAAGATGTTGGGGGGGAGGATGGTTTCCTTTCCATATACAAGAGTGAAAGGGGAAACCCCTAATGTGTTCTTTGGAGTCACCCTATCTGCCCATAAGGCATTTGCGAGAGCTATATGCCAACTTCGTTGATTTTCTATCATAGTCTTCTTGAGAATTCGGATGAGGTTTTTGTTTGAAGATTCAGCTAATCTGTTTTCTTGAGGGTAATAATTAGATGAATAATGCAGTTTAATCCCCCATTCATAAACAAATTCATTTATCTTAAAAGACGAGAAATAGGGAGCATTATCAAAAACAAGGGAAACTGGAATCCCAAACCTGGTTATGATGTTTTCCTTTAAGAAACTGATGACTGTATCTTCATTGATCTTACGCAACGGGATAGCCTCCATCCATCTGGTGAAGTAGTCAGTATCAGTCAGGATGTATCGATGTTGTAAAGAAGAATTTGGGTTTATCTCTCCAATAACATCTATACCCCACTGTTCAAAAGGTTCAGAGATAATAACCGACTGCAAGGGTCCTGCTGCCTTAGGTAATTTCCTGGCACTTCTTTGGCATTTATCACAATTCCTTGCATACGCATGGGCATCTAGGAATAGAGTGGGCCAATAATATCCAGCTCTAAGTACCTTGTGAGCTATTGTCTCCCCTGAATAATGTCCACCAGCGGGACTATCGTGTAATTCTTTAACAACTTTACTTGCATCTTCCTTTTCTAGACATCTAAGAAAAAATCCATTATAATTCTTTCTAAAAAGTATCCCATCAATGATTTGATAAGCCATTGATTTCAAACAGAGCGCCCTTCTTTGCTTAGAGCTCGAGTGCTCAGGTAGGTATCCTTGCTGCAAATAATGCACCGGATCTCTATGCCATGATTGAGGAGTTGTGAAGATAGGACATGCTTCAACTGAGTTCAGCTTAGCTTCATTTTTCCAATATTGCTCTTCATCAGTTGGATTTTTTGTAAGCAATTTGCACAGGCCTTTTCCTTTGATGATAGTGGCCGGTTTAAATTCTAAATCATATTCTTGAAGAGCTATGACCTAGTTTCCCCTCCTTTCTCCTAGTTCCTTTTGAACGAAGAGGGATCTAACAGTTGGGTGGGGAACTATAACTTTAGTTCTTTTCTTAAGAATATATGGTTTGAACTGTTTGACTGCTTTGAAGGAATCATATGCATGCTTTTCAACCATGGGATAATTTAGCTCAGCCCCTTGCAGACCAGTGCTCATAAATGAGATTGGGTATTCGTCCCCTAGCTCCAACTTTTGCGTGAGTAAATCCGCGAGGGAGTCATCTGAAGCAAAGGTATACAGGATAAAATCTTTATCAAAATTTGGGCTTCTTAAGAAAGGAGCTTTAGCTATGGCTCCCTTAATTTCTCTGAACAAATCCTTTTCTAAGTCTGTCCACTTGAACTGTATGCTTTGTTTGACCATTTGTTGTAAAGGTTTAACAATTTGTACGAAATCTGGAACAAATATTTGGAGGAAATTGATAGTGCCTTTAAAAGACTGCATGGATTTTTTGTTATGAGGCATTGGAATTCTATTGATAGCTTGTACTCTTTCCTGATCTATTGACACTCCTCTTTTGGAAATGATATGGCCCAAAAGTTTACCTTCGGGAACAGCGAACACACTCTTCTTGGGATTCAATGAGATACCATATTTTCGACAATGATAAAAAATATGCTTCAAATGGACAACATGATCTTCCCTTTTCTTCGAAAAAACTGTCACATCATCTAGATAGACAACAACACATTGACCACCCAATTCGCAAGGAGATATCCATTGCTCGCTGGAATTTAGCTCCTGCGTTTATCAGGCCGAATGGCATCCTTCTATATGCGAAAGTTCCCCACTTAGTGCAGAAAGTAGTCTTAAGACGATCTTCTTCGGCTACTAATACTTGATTGTAGCTAGAGAAACCATCGAGAAGAGAAGATAGCTCAGATCCTGACACCATTTGAAGAATTTGTTCCATTGAAGGGATGAGATAGTTGTTTTTATTTGAAGCTCTGTTTAAATTTCTGAAGTCAACACATAGTCTTATCTCTCCTGACTTCTTTCTTACGGGAACTAAGTTAGAAACCCACTCAGAATGCCGAACTTTAAAGATTATTTTAGCATCTAGGATTTTCTTCAATTCCTTTTTAATCATAGGTTCTAGGGTAGGATGCATCCTTCTTAATTGCTGTTGAAATGGATAGACACCCACTTTCATTGGTATGACATGCTGAATAATGCGTACATCATATGTTTTCAGATCCTCATAAGTCCATCCAAAAACATCCTTATATTGTCTAAACAGTTTGATGAACCTATCTCTTTCTCCCGGTGAACAACATTTGCCAAGGTTGACAAATTTTGGTTCAACCTCAGTGCCCAAATTCACTAACTCATGCTGCATTGATGAACTGTTAGTTTTGGTATTCGCTGGCCTTTTGAACTAACTTTGAAGATCAAACAACATTTCCAGTGACCTTACCCCTTTGGGGATGAAATTTCCTTAATTTGCATCCTTCTTTTGCAAATCAGAATTGTGTTCTTCTTCATCTATCACAGCTCCTTGGAAAATGTCTTTGTTTGTTAGAAAAATGATAATCTGTTCGTCATCATCGAAGACCCTGAAGTTTGTGACATTGTCAGGGATGGAGGGCCTAAAAATTAATTCAATTGAGCATTTGTTATTAGATGGCACCAATCTAGAAGCAGATGTTGCTAACAAATCAGCTGCAAAATTTTGCAATCTAGGAATAGAGTTTATATTGAAAGCATCAAAATGCATAATTAAATACTATACCTCAGCCTGATAACCTTTCAAATGAGGTGAAAGACAGTGAACGGTATCTCTTACCTGTCTCACAACTATTTCTGAGTCACCAAAAACCTTCAGGTATTTAACATTTAAATCAATGGCCTTCTTTAATCCGTGTAACAAAGCTTCATATTCCGTAGTGTTGTTAGTACAATCAAATTCTAACCTACAGGACAAAAAATACTTATTTCTTTCTAGATCCATCAGAATACAACCAGCTCCGAATCCTTCCAGAGTTTTAGAACTGTCAAAGTATAATGTCCAAAACAGATCTTTTGATTCAGCTAAGTTAGTATCTCTATGATCTAAGTCAGTGACTAAACTAACTATATTACAGTCAATATTATTAGTCCGGGAAAAATGAAAAATATTGGACTGTTCATCTGATTCATGGCTGATAGTTTCAGACTGATAATTACCCGGATCAATTTGTAAGAAATAATTCCCTAGAACTGAGGATGAGAAGGTTATAGCCTCATTCTTTCCCTCTAGTTGAGTTACATTTTGTTTCATGTGCGGTTCTCTCAGGACCTTGATCTGATTATGTCTATTTTGATAAGGCAACCACAAATGAGACCAATCAATTGCAAAGTAACCAATTAGCTTTGTGGACCAATCCCTACTTAGGACCAAACTATAGGCCTCAGGAATATCAACTACCATTATGTCAATAAATTGACAAACTCTAGAGTCGGCTGATAATCTAATGAGGACATCTTTCATTTCCCCAATAACTTTGACAACAGTTCTATCTAACTGAATAATTTGGAACGGAGATGGAATAGGTTGCCCATTAATATTTTTACGAATTGACAGTGGCATGACATTTGAAGATGCTCCGGAATCTACCAGACAATTGTGAACATTATGATTGAAAATTCCAAAGGTTAACAGGAATGGCAACGTCTGAGATTTAGATTTCCCGCCGATACTAGCCTCATTAATTTCAGGATCTTCTTGAGTATCTGTTTCTGGAGTGCTAGGATGGGATTGCAGAGCATACAGTAGCTTATCTCGTTGCTGAGGCAAACTGCACATATCGAATATTGATACATTTGCTTTGAATTTCTTTATATCCTCAATAATGTCATATCCTATATCAGATTCTTTTCCAATTCTAGTCGGATGGTCTGTTTTATTCATTGTGACCTTCGGTTGTTGAACTCTAGTGTCAATGCTTATCTGTTTGGCCGTTGTTTGGTTAGATTTAGGTTGCGATGGAATGATTGCTATATGTCTTCTAGGTAGTTCTTTCAAAACTTTAGGCTTGGGAATAGTCGAGTTTGGCACAGGATCCGTAATAGGATCTTTACTGTGAGTATTAATGTTCACAGCAAAGACTGAGCTTTCTACGGGATCTTCTTCTACTAATTCAGAAAAAGGTACCCAATCTCATAGCACCATAGTGGTGTCCGGAGGTGGTTCTTCTAACTGAAGGCTCAATTCCTCTAGAGGATCATCTTGATCTGGAATATGTGAATCTAGCATTTGGTTCATGACTAAACTCATAGAGTTAATCCATTGTGGGCAGCTCTTTTCCGAGTGCGGTTCTTGATGAAAGGCACAGAAGTTTTCCATCCCTATTTCATTGATATTTAAAACAGGGGAAGTGTTCATGGGTGGATGAGGTTGATCGCTGTCTTCTCTCTTCTTGTAAAATGGCTTGAAAGGTTTCTTAGATGTATTAGTAGTTTTATCTTTCTCGAGATCTACAATTTTATTGGACAACTTCTGCATCATCTTAACTATGTTCTCCATGTCTGTTGATGACTCTTCTTTACTTCTGGTGAGCATAAAGGTTTTTTTACTAGCTGCTGGTTTTGTTTCTGCATCTAAGGCATGTTTAGCAATGCTATCCGCTTCTTCTTCCACCTTTCTAGCTTCTTCGAAATTCTCTATCAGGGTGGTTTTCTTAGATCTTTTAACGAACATTGCTATGGGTCCTTCAAGAGCTGTTGTATAATATTCAACCAAAGATTCCTCTGCTGGTTTATTTGCTTCGCTGAAATTATTTACGAGTGTTGTGAACCTTTGGTTGAAGTCTTGAACCTTTTCTTTCTTTTCCATTCTCATGGACAATAATTCTTTCATAAGCGTAGCTACAGTCTTTTGGTTTCCATATTTTTTTAAGAAACATTTTTCAAATTCATCCCAACTTGAGATCGAGCTAGGTTGCAAGCTAAAATACGAGGATGAGACTTTCGGCTCAAATGTGTATGGAAAAAGTCTACAGACTACATCTTCATGCTACACATTTAAAAGATTCAGAGCTAAATAAAAACTCTTGAGATGATCTTCGGCGGAAATGGCTTTTCCTGGGTCGAATTTAGGCAATACTTTCTCTGGGTTTTTAGGAAGATTGTGGAATGGCCTAGCTAGATTCAACGCTCCCCTTGCTCTCCAAGCAGGCACAACCATGTCTCTATGTGGAGAATTAGGTGGAGAATTGTGTGGTGAATTCAATAAAGTGTTCTTTGGAGTAATAAGTTCTCCAAGACTTTCTTGATCTGAAATATTTTCTGGGTTTTCAAGATTGACTTTGTTCAGGGGTTCTGCAATTTCTTCCAAGGTTAAATTCACAAGTTCTTCAAAATTCTGCACAAGAATCGAATCACGGGTGTACTGTCGTTCTTTTCTAGAAGAACTTTTCCTAGGGAGGAAATTTACTGTGTTTAAACCACCTAGCTATCTAACATAAGATCGTGTATGTCTCCTTAAATATTCTATTTCTACAAAAGGCATAGCATACAATACTTCTTGAGGTTCAGAATCAGAGATGAGGTTTTCTTGATTTGCTACTTCAAGATTTGGGCTGTCTGAAATTCCTTTTTTAAGTGGGTTTTCAGTAACATTTTTGACAGTGGGAGATTTTCCTTTATCAGCCATGCACTTTCAGGCCCTCCTTCTAGTGCCAGAAACTGCTGATGCCCCGAAGATCGCAGCATCAAGCAGAAAGGGATTCTCCCGAGTATACTATCCCAATTAGATTGTCCACCATTTGGTATGGGGAATCCGTCCAGTTAGTGGTTCCGACAATCGTTATATTTGGAGATTTGCTTCTATTACACCGGTTATGGCCCAATCCACCATTCTTTTTTGATTTTATGGTTTAAAATGATATGCAAGTGCCTAAGCTAACTTAATCTAAAAGCAGAACTTGAAACAAATCTGTATCTAAAACTGAAATAAACCTAAACTATCCTTGCAAGGAGCAAAATTATAAGTATGAGTAATGTATTGGAAGAAGTATCTGAAGATCAATATACAGCCATTGAATCATGAAGATACATCTACAACAAGAAGGAAAAATATATTAAAAGATAGCTTCCAATTTACATATAATGCATTCCATTATTCATGTAGGAGAAAAATCATTTTCACAAGAAATAACAAGATCATTCAATACATAGAAATAATTCAAGGTAGCAAAGAAATATCTCACTATAGAATATGAAAGACACAAGAATAATCCAGCATGCATCCAACATCCATTTCCATGCAAAAGACGTCCTCTCCAGGCTCTTATTAGGCAAAATTCATTTTCTTGGAGTAAGTGCAAGATAGCTCGTACAAGTTAAGAAAATCATTTTCCCTGCCAAAAGTCCTTTTACACTATTCCCTAAGATTCTATTTATATCTTTACAAAATGCCTCTTGGGCTGCCACCTGGCTCTTTACACTTGTCCTCTAAAGACTTTTTCTCTAAATAAACAAATTGTCGCCCTTTTCTTAAAACATAAAATTTCTCAAAATAGAAAAGGGACAGCTATCTAGTGATTCTACGCTCTAAACATAGGGAGAACAAATGAAAATAGGAACAATGCCTCAAGAGCAGCGTGTTCACCTTTGGGGAGGTGCTTCTGATGGGAGGGAGGTGCTTGGACTGGCTGCTACTGCTGTTGCTGCTTTCTTTTCCTCCTCTGCACTGTAACTGAACCAGATACTAGTGTGTCTGATAACCACATTTGCTGGTTAAGGGAGCAAGATCTTCTGAGAAGTTATATGCTTACCAAGCTCTGCTTCAATACTGTGAATTTCTGCAATTATTGCTTGGTGGATTTCTTTCAGCAAATGGATGTATACTGATGACAGCTCAATATAGTGATGGAGATCATCAGTGGCTAGGACGTCAATATTCTTTACATATTCTATATGAATTCCTAGCTCTTCTTTCAAGTCTAATAGACGTTGCTCTTTGCTTGGAAACTCATCGAGGGACTTAGGGAAACTCAACTTATACTTATCATGCACCTCATGAATCTTTTGATATAGGATATTACTCTTATCAATTGTTCCCTGGATCTTAGCCGTTAGCTTCAGGCCACAGTTCCTGCAGAATTCCATGAGGTCCACATCTTCTTTAAAATCATCTACCGAATTGAATGGGAGATGTTTGGGGAAATCAATCTTCCCTTCTTTCCATTCCATTTGGCTCAGAATGTTTGCTTTAACCCAAGTGTACTTTCCTTTAAGCCTATTGGCCTCTGCATTGAATTCCTTCAATCTAACCATCATGGCTTTGAGCCTGCACAAATCCTCAGAAATCATCTCTTGTGTGGCGTGCATTTGTCTCAAAATGTCACAGGATAACTCATGAAAGGGAGACATATCTATTGCTTTGCTTTCTGCCTACTCTAATTGTTCAACCATTGCATGCTTATCTGCTTCAAAATGAAAAGCTTTAGCTTCAGAATCGTTCTTTTCTACTTCTAGAACCATCATCTGGATAGCCAGGTGATCCTTTTCTTCTTCTAAATGGCAATACTTATCTGACAACTTCTTGTGATCAATAGACAGGCGATTATATTTATTCACTACAAGATCCCTGTAAGCTTGCTCATTAGCCATAGTATGTTGCAACATGCGAGCTCTCCTCTTTGTTGACTCAAATTCTCTAACCATATTGACCACATTGTCCTTTGTTGCTTTTGCTGCTGACACATCAGCGGATGCCATGGCTATGGGAGCCTTATTTGTATTTTGCATCACCGTGGTCTCCCGCTGGGTAACAATATCTTCTTGGACCACCGCTTTCCTCTTCTTATAATACACAAATTCATCCCATCGGGACACAGTATGATCTTCTGATGGGGTGTAAGGGATCATTGGGAGGTCTATTCATGCACTTCTGTCTCTATGGGTGGGGTCTGTACTGCTTGAGATGTGTCTGTTTCCACATTTTGGGTGCCGGGGCCACCTGCCTGAGATGTGTCTGTTTCCACATTTTCAGTGCCGGGGCCACCTACCTGAGATGTGTCTATTTCCATATCTTGGGTGTCAGAGCCACCTACTTGGGCATCTTCATTGGTCTTAAGTTCTTCCTCCGTCTTTTGTTCCTTTTCTGTTTTACGCCTTCTTTCTTCTTCTTCAGCTTGCTGCTGATTTTCACATTCCTCCATCTGCCCTCGATCTTCTGCTTCTTTCTGTTGTCTTGCTTCCTCAACTTCTTTCTGCAACCTTGCATCTTCAGCTTCTCTCTCATCCTTGCTTCTTCAGCTTCTTGTTGCATACTTGCTTCTTCTTTCAATCTTTGTTCTTCACGGGCTAGTGCCTCAGCTGCTTCTCTCTCTTTCTGCAGACTGGCTTCTCAGGATGGGGCAGAGCTAAAGCTAGCTCCACTGCCTTGACGAAAAATATGCAACTCAGTCATGTTGTTGATGCCTCTGAACACTTCTTCCTCTGCATCATAGTAATGAGCATATTCAAAATGAGCATATACCTCCTTGCAATGCTCGGCAACCTTGCTCTGCCTATCATTTCTATGGAAGATCATTTCACTGAAGTGGAAAGCTTTCAGCTCTTGAACGTATTCCTCGGTTGTTGCAACCCCTGAGAAATTGTAGGCTCCTATGCAAAAAGGCAAAGGAGGGAAGGAAGCCTTGTGCTGCTTGTTAAGTACCCCTCCTACTCCATCAAGGAAAACTTGCCTGACTGCTTCCTTGAGGACTACATAATCAGTAGCGTATTTTGGCAAAATGTATGGTGCTTTGGTACCTCCAAACATCCTGATGTAAGTGCCCTGCTCTAAGAAATAAAAATCGTCATAGTTTTCCAGGACCTCTATCGCATTTTCTGATAGACAATTGGGCTCTTCCTTGAACATCTGCTCATACAGAGGCATGATGAACTCTTCGTAGATGAGCTTATAGTTTGCTCTGTAATTTTGAGCCCACATTATTTTATAGGCAGTGTAGACTGGGGTGTTGGCTTTATCCCATGTGAAACCTAGCCTGGGGAAAGAGAGCTTGGCCAAAATGCAGTCAATGAGATAGGAAGACATGTAAAATTCTAACTTTTTTAGGGCCAGACCTTCTCTTGCAGCGGCCACTGTGGATGCCAAACTGTCTGAAAGGATAGTAGCCCAATCAAACACAGTTCCTTTGAATGCAATGAAGTGGATGATGGGAGCCCACTGTATCCTATATACAGTGCCATTGGGCATGTCGATAATTCTGCATAACTTTAGGGCGATTAATCTAAAAGGAGGTCTTAGGCTCTCAACATCATATTCATCATTATCTCTCTTCCTCAGCTGCTTGCCTGTGACTAATAATTTTTTGGCCATCTCAGTATTATTCATCTTATCCAACCATTCATCACTTAGAGCTTGCTGGGGACGTGAGAATTTGTAGGCTGCTGCAATATACGCTGGATGTAATGAAGCAAAAGGATCTCCCTTGCTGTCATGCAACACTCTTGTTTGTGGGTTGGCATGTTCTAGTATCCATCCGATCACTTCAGAGCATGGGAACAATTCAAGGCAAGTAGAAGCCCTGGCTATGGCGGAAGTTCTGATGTTGAGGTAGATTTGTTCTTCTTCCAATAATACATCTGGGATATCCTGGTTTCTGATCATCCGGTAAACATCTCCCCAACGGACCTCAAGAGGAACACCGGTGGTACACTTAGTTTCTTGGAAAATAGTTTCAGTTCTTAGTTGCACTGGTTCTGGTTCCATCACTTTAGCTTTCTTTCTACCACCTTTTGGCATTGTGGCTTATCCCTGTCATCAACCAAATGTGAATGATTAAAAAATTTGCAACACGTTATGAGAGTGTGACACGGAGTAGGACAATTTTAGCATGCTAATGATAAATATAAACAAAATTATAAAGTTGCATGCTGAGAAGCAAACTAAACATAGATCATTCCAGAAAACAAAATATGGTCCTCGAACTTGATTATTCTAGGGAGACAATGCCTAGTCAGGAACTTTTGGAATGCTTCCGAAAAGGTAAGCATACGACGTGAAGAAACCTACTTCCTTCCTAGTCCTTGGAGACAGGATTCCCTTCATCATAGCACTTCTAATGGTCAATAGTGGGTTGGCCTGGAGTGGAAAATCCTATGAGGAAACAATGAAAACAAGGAACCATTTTCCACAGTCATTAACTGAGCCAAATAGGTGAGTGGTTGAGTATCTCAACGGACCACTATTGTTATTGATAATACTTGCGAAACAGTATGCAGCCGGTATGAAGTTTGAATCTGGGTAGGAAAATGACCGGAATGTGGCCAGTGAAAAGACAAGCTCGGATGACTCAGAAACAAGGGGCCAGCTGGGACCGACTTGGTCATGGCTACGACTCTCAGTTGGTAGCAATGACAAACCTTTGGGGCCACGGTGGCCATAAATTCTTTAAAACGATATATGCTAACAATGTCTACCGGCCATGTTATGAAACGGGAAAAACCCAAAAAATAACTCATCGTGAAGATAAGACAAAGATGACGGTTAAAAAGCCTACCTGGAGACGAAACAGTGGTGGAGTGAGGTGGACACGGTGGTGGATGTGCTGAGCTAGAGCGAGCCGACGCAGTCTTCCCAACGACGTTCTTTGAATAACAAACTAACAATGGGACCAATGCAACCCCACTGCCCTTATATAAAATTAGACACGTGCGAGCATTTAAACGGGTAGGTGACGATTTAAAACGGGGTTTAATGCTCGTACGACGCAGTCTTTTCAAGCCAACTTGGCATTTAAGCACGACCGTTGTTGCGGGGTGGACTCACAAGTTTCGTCCGCAGTTGCAGCCAGAACTCATGAGTTCCTCCCGAAAGGCGGGAAACTTTGTTGCGGAAAAGAGAAAAAGACGCTTCGTAGTGGCGAAAAAAAATGGCGAGTTGTTCCGGCGTTTCGAGAGCACTTTGTGAGTTCTTCCGAAATTCACTCTCTCGGACGCTTATCGCAGCTAGCTTTGCCGAGTCATCCCGAAGTTTCAGAAAGACTCAGTAAGTCCTTCTGCAATTCACGAATAGCTTTGTTTATGTTTTTTGTTGAAATATAAATGGTTGAGTAACCTGGGGACAACTTACTGCGACAACATTTGGCGAAAGCTTCCACAATTTCAGGAGATAATCCCAAGTTCCTCCACAGTTTCGGGCGAGCTCGCTAGGTTCTTCCCCAGTTTCGAGAGAGAATTTTAAGTTTCTTCCGTAGTTTCGGGAGGCAATTTTAAGTTCTTCTAAAACTTTAAAAAACGCTAAGTGTTTTCGATGTTTCGGGGAGTAACCTTGAGTCTTTGTCGCAGTTTCGGGAGAGAATCCCGAGTTCTTCCACAGTTTCGGGAGGAAATTTTAAGTTCTTCCGAAACTTTAAAAAACGCTAAGTGTTTTCGATGTTTCGGGGAATAACCTTGAGTCTTTTCCGCAGTTTCGGGAGAGAATCCTGAGTTCTTCCACAGTTTCGGGAGAGAATCCTGAGTTTTTCCCCAGTTTCGGGAGAGAATCCTGAGTTATGACGTAGAAGAAAAACTTCAAATTTTTAAAGCAGATTCCTCAGTTGAAACAAAACTAAGTCCAAAAAGTTTTCAAAGGAGACTTAGCTTTTTTAGGCAGTCTTTCTAGAAAAAAGAAAGGAGGGCCCCCAATATCTACAAAATTTGGGGGGGATGTTGCTGCAACAACAAACTCCAGTCCTTAGTAAATTCCAACTCAATAGTTTTACTATCACCAACTGGAAGGAATCCCGAAGTCCCTAAGATCACAAGCACCAACCCAAAGGAGACTTCAATATCCTATCCTTGTTCAATCCTGCCACCCTGATATGAATAAGAAGAACAATATTCCACTGCCATTGTATCATGGTTTCCATCAACCTATACTTGTATCTATGTCCTTGTACCTGTATCATTGTCCCTGTACCTATATCTGTCATTGCAACAATCATTGTATTGCTATCACTATCACAATCCATGTTTGTCACAATGACACAATCATTGTCTCTTTCACAATGCCACAAAAACTATCGTTGTCACAATGTCAACTTGTACATGCCTCAAATATGTCCTCCAAGAATGCCAACAACTTCTTCCAATATATACTTCAGATGTATAGCAAGACCATAAAGATGCCTCCAAATAGTGTAATCAAATCCCAGAAATAATCACTAATAGACTTCATCTACTTGCACCTTGAAACCCTTACATAATAGACCTCATAGTACATTCCAAAATCTTAGAGGGATCTCATGCAAATAACATTACCATGGAATATTCCAATACAATCACCAATATTATCTAATATTATCTATGCCAAGATCATCATAGAATGTGCCAAAATAATCACTAAGATCATCATTAAGAATGTGGATCCAATGTGCCAACAAGTTTGTGATTATGATACCATATGAGAATGTTATACAAGATTTTGTCAATATCCGCTACGAAATTTCCTCTAAGGCTCTTTCTTTGGAACATCATGGATCAAAAGTTATAGTGAAAATGCGAAACTAACTTGTTTAAATATGATTTTTGAGTCATTTAAAACCCCAGTCTTCCCAAGTTCATAACTTCAAAATATTTAGTGAACCAAGATCTGAAATTTTAACCATGTGTTCGTAAAGATCTATTTTGCATCTCCTCGAAAGGGCACTATCTGAAACATTCTGCTTCAAAACTTATATGGAAAATCCCAAATCGACATGTTTGAAGGTTATCCAAAAACCCTAACTTTCTGAGGTCATATCTTCGGAACTATAGCAAATTGGAATCTGAAATATTTACCGTAGGCACTGACAAGTCTTGACATGTCTCCATCCCATAAACACTTCATGGTCTGAAAATCCCAGAAACAAAGATATACTAAAAATTCCAAGATGACCTAAAACAAAAAAAACCAAGTAGAAATCATCGCAAGATGTCATCTTCCATTATAATTTCGACCTTCTTCACTTCATCGTGTGAGAATTCTATATAGGATCAATACCATGAAAGAATTCTAATAGCCAAGAATCTCGAAGCAAAGAAGTAACTCAATTGATGGAAATATCATCTCATGTATTATTCCTCAATATGAATACAATATATTATATATCTCAGGAGAGAAAATAGATTTCCTTAAAGGCAAGTTGAAAAGCACAAGAAAGTAAGGCTTACTAAAAGCATAAAATCCCATAGGTGTCAAAAGCACTTTCCAAAACTGTCTAAAGACTCACGAATTGGATATAGCTTTAGCTTTGGTTAATGTTACCTTTTCACTTTGTCGTCCACTTTCAAGTTGCCAAAGAGCTTCAAAGGAGTGGAGTTTGTTAATGAAGTGATTCAAGATAATAGTTTTTGTATTCATGAACATATTTTTTAGATTCACTCCCTCTTTTGTGTTTATCGATCTCTATGTTCATTGGACATTGCATAGATTGTATTTCATTTGCATCCAACCTCGGTTTTTCTATTAGAAGTTTGATTACTTGTCAATTCAATCTTAATGGTTATGAATATTTTTCAAATATTTTTTTCATATTGTCTGGTATTTTTTATGTTTCTAAAGTTTCCTCTATATGGGTTCTTGGTTTATCTGGGTTAGACATTGCTTATTAAAAGCTGTAGAGAGGAACAATGCAAATTTTGTCACTTTTTTGAGAAATTGGATGCAACCAATCCCAATACTCCAACTACATAAGGGTGAAATTTAAAACAGAGTTTATCTTGGGTAATTCATCCTCATTGTCGTTTCCACTTCATTTTCTTCACTATGCATTCATGATTCGTCCAACGGGATACTTACAAACATATACTGCAACATTTGCATTCGTGATTCGTCGAGTGGGATCCTTATATGACTGGGCTGCTGAACAATTACAGGTATGTGCAGAATTTTGCACTATGGATTGGAGTTTCAAATATGTGTAGTATTTTGTACATGGAGATCAGACTTAGATGTATGGTTTTAACTTTATGCAACCAAATTGTTTGAAATTTGCAATGCATTATGCGACTAGTCTATGGAGGCAATGTCTCAAATGACCCACACTAATGAACCAATAGAAAATAACACTTCCTAGATTGTACAACCTCACTGCCATTTTTCGCAATTTCCATGGCTTGAACGATAGAATTATGCAGCTAATATGAAATGGGTTGTGTAAAAAATAACACCAACCTTAGATGTTATTGGTACGACATGAGATCTCTCCTTCTTTTCCTAATTTAATGTTTCATCTCAATGCCATCTTGGAAGATTGATCTTGTTGTTTATAATTCTCTTATCTCTTATGGTCATCTCTCCCTCTTCTTCATTGACTTGTTCCCATGTTACACTAGATCTTCTACAAACCCTTCTACAAACAATGTCTAGAATCGGTATAAGTGATCAAACAAGTGATTTCTTCATATTGTTAGCTTTTTTGTCTTTATGTTTTTTAAATTTATTCTATATGGATTCTTGGGTTATTTAACATTAAGATAATATTGCTTATTAAAGTTTATAGAGAGGAACAATGCAAATATTGTCACTATATTGAGGTCTATATATAAGGTATTTGTCTCTTAATGTCACCATATCAAGGCGTTTTGGTTGTCTTTTATCCTACACGTGAACTTTGTGCATGTTAAAGCAATGAAATGCATGTGATCCGTTGGTTTTGATTCCTCTGAGATCGACGGTGTTCTTTTCAAGTCAACTTCATGGCCTTCATGATTGTGCGCAGGGTCTTCTAATGCATGGAGGGGCTTCAAATGACCAAGGGAGGAGATGGAAAAGGCGCTAAACAATTGAACAATTCACACCAAAAGTTGCAAACGTGTAAAAACATGGCGGAATAATGATGTAGACCCACTCAGAAGTAAATCGATGGTGGAAATGGGTTTCGGCGCTAGAAAGTGCATGGTGGTTAAACATGGAAAGGTGGAGAAGAAATTAAACCACTTACCGTGTGGCAAGCATTGGTGGAGTCTACTATGAAAAGTGGTTAAATTTAAACCTCTCATCGCAAGTTTCAAAACCACCTAAGCATAGGTTATATAAAAGGTTTGTTCGAAGTTTTAAGAAATGTTTTTGTCGCTTATTGCCTAGAGGAAAAGAACCCGCGGGAAACATGTCATTGTCTTCATCAACTAGAACAATAGCCAACAAGCTCACTTCACAGGTAGCTCAATACCCTTAGTGTTTATATTTTGTTTCCCAAATGGAGAAAACCCAAGACCTTCTTCCCTTCAATGAAAGTTCAGATGAAAACGAGGAGCTTGTAGTTGACAGGGAAAGGGATATTTTCGACCCTATTTTGTCTGTGTGTAGTATTTCGCAGTCTAAAGAGAAATTAATGGAGTTTAAGTCGTAGATAAAGCATGTATTTAATGTTTTTGGTTCTTTTTTGTATTATTTTGGTGTCGAACATACCCTACACTTCCCTTAATTTTTTTGTTGGTTTGCGGTGAATTATTCGCAGGCCGAAAGGGTAATCATTAATGTAAATACAACCAAAATTCTATGCTGAGTAAATGCACAGAATTTCCATGAGGTTTTGTGTTTACCTGAAACATTTCCCAAAAGCCCTGAGTCGTTTAACGAAGAAAATTTGGTAATTTTTTATAGAAACTGCAGCCTGATAGAAAAAGACAAGTTTTTATTACAAGTCTTGAAAGATGGGTAGTCGCATGAAAACCTATCATTCCCTTTGAGTATTGATGTGATTCAGCAAGATACCCCGTTAGTGTTGTCCATGTTGAGTCAAATTTTAGGTCTAGATAGTGATAAGTCAATCACAGAAGTTATGTTAGGTTTCCTTCTGCGAGTAATTTCACCTAAGTCATAGTCGAGTCCGGTGTGCTGTTTTAATTTTGATGAATTCCTAGTTGAAGCGATTCATGTCTAGTTGGTGAATTTACATGAGTTGAAGCATTTCAAATATCATTCATATCTCATGAACATGTTCTTGTGTTCAAATATTTCGAAATTGAAGTTTCTTGGTACCATCTTTTCTCATGACCTTCCTAAATAGGTCAATATCTTTGAGTTCATCCATACAATCATGGTAGAAGTTTACATAATGATTTTTAATGTTAAATTGCCCTGCATGTTAGAAGAAATGAAAGAAACTTTCTAGCCTACACCAGAAGGCCAAACAAATGATTGGTTCTTGTATAAAGAACATACTATAATTAGAGTGTATGGTTTTACTGGAGCACCATATCTGTTTCTATCCTTTTTAACACCGATGGTTTTTGCCTTCGAATTTATTAGACAAAGGTTGCATTCAGAAGAAGAACATTTCGGTGTTTTCAAAAAATCATCAAATGTGAAATTCCTTCTTAAAGTTGGTCGATTCATCATTAAGACTAAGGAATCCCTATCTGTCGTAGAAAAACTATTGAAGATCATCGATTTCCAAGAGGCTGAAAGGATTAATTATGATCCTCATCAAATTATATTGCAAAGGAGACAACAAAATAGAAACAAGGATTTTCATCATCAAACAGTAAAAGGATTAAAAGAAATGACAAATTTATTCAAATTTGAACAAGATAAGAAAGAAGTGAATATGGAACAAACATGCAATTTGGAAATGTTGGTTCAGACACCAGCTAAATATGATATCACCAATAAGAGAAGTATTTCATAAGTTGATAGTATGGAAGTCAATGAAGAAGTTGCAAGAAAGAAATCAAAAGTGGAATTACATAAGAAAATTATTAGTATGGAGGAACGAGATTTAATTGTTCCAGAAAAAACTACTTTCATTTCACAGCCACCTGCAAATATGCAACAATATTGTTTTTCAGAAATAAAGGAATCTGGAATTAAATCTCAATATAAGTCCAGATTTGATTTCCTTTCACAATATGCAGAAAAGAAGAAGCAGTCTTTGGAAGAAACCGAAAAAGTGTACCCTTCTTACAGTTACGGATCCAGGAAGAACAAAAAGTTTCCCTTCTTATAGTTACGGATCTAGGAAGAACCACTATAAGGTTTGCAGTGGTGAACGGTCAGAAAGTTTCTAAAATGGAAGTTAAGCTTGTTGCGATTAATATACCCGATAAGATTCAATTGCATAAACAAACGGGAGATGTCCTGTATCCTCATTTATTACAATCCACTTAAAAAATTTCTAAATTGTAGTTTGTGATAGCAAAGTTGGAGAGTCAATTGAGGCAAGAGAAGGCAGAAAACAAAGCAAATTCGATCTGGATTAAAAGAATACAAATGGACCTTGTGACCATGGGAGCCGAGCCAGGGAATAGCCAGTGTACCAAAAGTATCCTTGATGAAAAATAAAATACCATTCAAATGCTCAAGAAAAAATTGAAGGTGCCAAATAATCAACATGTACAATCTCCAGAGTTGACAAAATTACAACAAGAAAAGCAATCCATATATCAATAAATGATGGATCACAAAGGTAAAATGTTAAAGTTACAAGATGAAAAGCATGCTTGGGAAAAAGAAAGGATTGAATTGGTGTCACAAATTTCATTGTTGAATACCAATCAGATTGAAATTATGTAAATGCCAGAGAAGCCAAGGGATCAATCTCTATGTACAGATAAAAGGAAAATGGAAAATTCCTCCATTGAGGAACTTACCAGTGCTATGTCACAAATTAGTCAAAAAGATGTAGAGATAGAAGAGTTGAAAGCGGAAAACTAGAAGTTGAAATATGAAGTAATTCAAAATTTTAGAGAAAAAAAAATGCTTTGAGTGATAGAAATCAACTGCAAAAGAAAGTTGATGAATTAAAAGGTAAATTGACATGTTAGATTCCATTAAAAGGAGATAAACACCTTATATGGGATGTGATATCAGTGGAGCTCACCAAATTCTTGTCACATTTGAATTTTATAGAAGATAAAGATACTATAGAAAACATAGCTCTCCAAGGCTGTAAAGTGGCAAACGAGACATTATGCAAAAGGCCTTCAGAAACAACTCATAATACAGTCATATTTTTAAACACTCTAAGCCAATCACATATGCATATTTTTGGAATCAAAGACAGACCATCAATCATCATTTGGGAAAGAAGAATTATTGGCAAGCATGATCATGTTAAAGAAGTAGAAGACATGGCGCAACAAATGCTCCTTGAAGTTCAAAATTTTGAGGAATTATTTCTGGGTCCTTTTGAATGCGATCTACCTTCTTTTTGGAGTGACGATGGAAAACTAATGACTCAAGAAAATTATCACAAATTGATAGTGCAAGATCATATGGATCACTCAAAATTTGAAGGTTTGGTCAAAGGATTAACTAGAAAGACAATAATTGATAAATTGAGCGATTATTTTGAAATACTTGAACAATTTATAATGATTAAGAAGGATCTACAAATGTATGTTACACAGAATGCATAGAATTGGAGGTGATGGTGAAATAAATGATGGATTATGGAATCCCAACTCAAGAGCAATGGAAAATTGTTGAAAATTTTGGGAAAACAAAATACAGTTTATATCAAGAATGAATATTCAGGTGTCTTAATTTTAAATGACGTTGTGGTTCCTCTTTTAACTGCCCGAGTGTTACAGTAGCCCAAATCAAAGGAACACTATACCATCTTGGTCGAAAAAAAAACAAATGTTCTTTAAGTTTAGAGATTCCTTTGAAATTTATTTTTTTAGCGAAGAATTCAAAGAACATTTTGTATAAATTTTTATTTTACAAAGTAATGGAGGTTGGATCCGAGAGAAAAAAATACATTGATGTAATATTTTTTGAAGACTTTAATGAAGAGCATAAGCACAGCATAAATACATGTTGTCACTTTCTTCAATCTTTCAATTTGTCTTTTGTGAATATATTTTGTGTTACACCATCTTATTGCTTTGCCTCATATTTGACTATAATATGTGAGTTAGAATTCATTTTATATGATCTGATGTATACATTTAAAATTTAAATATTGTCAATGTTCTTTCTTCCAAATTAATGTAGAATTCATCCTAGTTAGATGCTCTTTTTGGTTTCCTAGAAGAAAACAAGTCTCTTTCTATTCATATAATGAATCAAAGAAACTACACATATTCTTGTCCATAAAAGTCAGTGATCATGATAATCATTTGTTGCATGTGAAACATAACTGTCTCCCAAATGGCCACTATTCCCGAGTGAGCTTTCTCGACTTCCAACTTCCACCAAGAAGGACTAGTCACCCCTTCATTTAGTAGATAACTTTGAACACCTATATCCAACAATTAACGTGTATCCAAAATGGTCAACACAAGAAAGATCGTTCGACCCTTCTTGCAGTCTAGAACTATTATGAAAATAATACTAGGTAGAAAAAGGGATGGCTGCCCCTTCATTTATGAGGGAATTGTAACAATATTCAACCTACGGAGGCTAGGCTGTCAATTCATCTATATCGATAATGGTGAACACTGGAAAAATACTGAGCACAGGAAGGGTCGGTCGACACTTCATTTAAGAGAGAAATGTAAAAATATTTAATCTGCGAAGGCTAGGACGACAATTCCTGACTTCCAACTTCCACAGTAAATAGTAGGGATCGGTAAATTGGCTAAGTTATAACATATAAACAATATTTATCCCGAATTGCGACAAGAAGGATCGACCGCCCCTTCATTTAGTAGATAATTGTGAACACATATATTCAACAATTCACCTGTATCTAGAATGGTGAACATAAGAAGGATCGACTGACCCTTCTTGCAGTCTAGAACTATTATGGAAATAATACTGGGAAAAAGAAGGGACAGTCACCCCTTCATTTATGAGGGAATTGTAACAATATTCAACCTACGGATTTTAGGCCATCAATTCATCTATATCCAGAATGGTGAACACTAGAAAAATACTGAGCACAAGAAGGGTCGACCGACACTTCATTTAAGAGAGAAATGTAAAAATATTTAATCTGTGAAGGCTTGGATGACAATTCCCGACTTCTGACTTCCACATTAAATAATAGGGGTCGGTAAATTGGCTAAGTTATAACATATAAACAATATTTATCCCGACTTGTGACAAGAAGGATCGGCCGCCCCTTCGTTTAGTAGAGAAGTGTAAACACCTATATTCAACAATTCACTTGTATCCAGAATGGTGAATACAAGAAGGATCGACCGACCCTTCTTGCAATCTAGAACTATTATGAAAATAATACTGGGCAGAAGAAGGGACAGCCACCCCTTCATTTATGAGAGAATTCTGCAAATATCTCGAATTGAATTGAAGAACATGTGCTAACTCTTACTCAATCACTACAGAAACCAGAGATTTGCCTTCGCATTATACTACTAAATCACACATATAATTAACATCCGCATCAATACCATGAAAGAGACATTCACATATCACATATTAATCAACAGAGCAACCAAATCTTACATAAATTGCACCATTTAGATAATATTCACCATTCATAACACAACAACAAAAATAGAGACGTAATCGAACATCCTCATGCATTAACTCATCTCAAAATCTATGACTTAATGTGAATTCACATACAGGCCAAAACTTGCGGAAATGAGAAAATAAAAACTATATATCTCCATTTACAATCAATACGATTCTTTGATGCTATCATGCTAATGATCAATGATGCTCTTAGGATTACAAATATGACTCTATTTATAGACAACTACTGCGGTTACAAAATGGTCCACATGACCAAATCTAACTAAGTTCGACCAAAACTTGTGCTTTTGTCGTCTTCTTATCCTTCGTGAATGGTCCTTTCTTCCAATGATGACCCCTCTATCGTTGTTGGATTCCACACTTCATGCACTCTAACCCCATGCCAACATGCCCCCAATACAAAATTGTTGCTCGCCCTCGAGCTACCTCAGCTGGACACCTTTGGTGTGTTTACTTGGGACTTGAAATCATTATATGCAATTCTAATATGGCCAACCGCTTCTTTCATCGATACTTTGAGTTCTACACAATCTTCTACCTGTTGTTCCATTGGGTGCTCGCCATTGATCTGTTGTGCCTTTTCTAGGTCTTGCTTAACCTGTGCCATTCCTGCCATTTCCTGCATGGCCAACTATTCTACATTTTCTTGTAATTCATCTAGGTGCATTGTCTCCTTTGTTTCCTTGCCCTTGCCTTATTCACTAGAAGTTGGAGTTCCTTCAGCTCCATGTCCTTTGTCATCAGGTTGAGTATGGGCATCACCTTAAGCGATCCCCTTAGTGATTCCATTTGTGTCTCTCCCTCAGCAAGTTGCATGTTCAGCTGGTGCAATTGCTCGTCTTTTACCAAACTTCCCCAAAACTTGCTAACTTATTCAGTGATCTTCTGTGCCACCTTTTCGAGCTCAGCGATATCCGTCATAGTCTCTTCTATTGCATCCTGGTGATTCTAAATTTGTTCCAGTGGTGTTCCAGTTACTACCCTTTCCTGCAGTGCATCATTTTCCTTCTGCAGATCTGCAATAACCACGCCCAGTCATATCGCCTTTGCCTTTGGTAAATTGTCTTTATCTACCTCCGGTACTTCTTCGCATACAATTGAAAGAGAATGTTCCAACCTTCAGGTATATTCAATAGCCTTTAAAACATCATTCAAGCTTACTTCTTTTTATTCTTGTAGGTGCTGAATTTCTGCCTTTATATCCTGCACCTATCGCTTATACTGGTTCATGTGATCATGTGCTGTTGCTTCTCATTCCAAAATTTCCACGCTTTTTACTGTCTATATTTTTTGTAGTGGCAATATGGGAAATATTTTGAAGTCTACCATGATCTGATCATGCTTCCTTAATTCTGCATCCAACTCTTCAGCTCATGTCATCATATCTTGCGGAAGGATCTGCACTAACCTTGGTTTTGTGCCAATGTCAACCTCGGTTCTGCGTCCTGAGGTACTGGGTCGCACCTTATCTTGTACCGCATCTATTAATACTTCTAATATCTATGATACGATGTGGAAGAAGTCAGTCACATTCTAAGTGGATTTCTCCTGGCTATCTTCCACTATTGTTGTTATTTGCTGGATAAGCTTCTCCATATGATCTTGAGGGATACTAATAGGTGTGCTCCCCTGCCCTTTTTCAAACTGTGACTTTGTCCTTCCCTCATCGCGTTGTGCCTCAACATCAGAGTCTATTCACATTGCAGTTGATGCTCCATGATGACTCGCGATACGAGAGTGTTGATCTTCATCCACATGGTCGTCTTCTCTTGCATCTTGTTGGTCGTTGTCTTTGTCGTCTTCTAGCGGTTTTGGTTCACTTGCTGACTTCCCTTTTTCTGGATCTGACAGCTCCTCCTCTGCTATTGGGATTTTCCATTCTTGAGGCCATTTTTCTGTTCTGGCATCCAAATCTTCATATTTTAATTTATACTATGTCGACAACCACTGCTTTCCTCGGTCTGCGCGTGCTTGTATCTTGATGACTTGCAGTCTAGATGACAGTATTGTGACTCGCCGATGCTTTTGCACTGCGTCTTCTATGATTCTCGGGATTTTCTCCACATCGTCCCTTAGAATTTCTAAGTATATATAAAAAATTATAATGTTGGCCTTTATCCGCTCTTTGTCAGCTATCGCCCATAAGTTTTGGTACCTTGTTCCTTGGCATACCCCGACTACTGGTGTGATCATCCCTTGGTAGTCCATCGGTTCCTTCCAAGAAACCATCACGATTAGAATAAAAAACCAAGAATACGTGAATTCTTTTTCATGTTCCCGTGCAAGCATTATGTCCTCTGCTAGTTCATTCACTAGGAACAACAACCAATTCATCTTAAATCATGAGCACATTTTTCCATGGAGGCAATCATCCCTAATGTGGATTGGTTTGGGCGATTCTTTTTTACCATCTTGATGGCTAGCAGTCTTGTTGCAACCCTTACCGCCCGTTCGCTGATGGTGTCTATTTTGTACTCTTAGGTGTCCTTCTCCACCCCATACTTCCCTTTCAATTTTTCCGCTAAGCGCTTGTCATTATCTTTTCCCTTAAAATACTGCGAAGGGTCCTCTCTGTTCTTAGGTAACCCTGTTATCCGCGCTATCAAATTGACCGTCACTGGGATCTTTTCACCTATCCATAAAAAACCTCTGAGAAAAAAAGAGAGGAGCTGCTTCATGCAGGCATTCACTTCATCCCCCCTTCCAAAATGTGGCATTTGGGTTAGATTCATTAGACTTGACTACTCCAGTCCTAGTGCCCACTGTATAGTCTGTCACGTGACTGGACCATTCTCACCATGTTTTACATGCTCATATGTGTCATTCATACATTCTATGTGTAGTAGTACATCGCGGTCGATGTACTATAGCTTCCGCAGTTGTAGTATGATACTCCCCATTCTGCGGACCCCCTTCAGGACCGCCAATTCGTTGATAGTATACCTAGCATTCTTCCCAACCGTAATAGTTGGTGTGCCGGATTTCTATGGGGGTATATATCGATGTACTATAGCTTCCGCAGTTGCAATATGATACTCCCCATTCTGCGGACCCCCTTCAGGACCGCCAATTCATTGATAGTATACCTAGCATTCTTCCCAACCCTAATAGTTGGTGTGCCGGATTTCTATGGGGGTATATTTCTATGGGGGTATATATCGTCGGTCTTTCTGGTGTTCCCCTCACAGTTGTTTCTTCCTCTCCGGCAGCTGAGGTGCCCACTTCTCCTTCTGATATTTACGCTGAGTCTCGGGTCCCCCTCTTCGGATTTTGACCGATGTTTGCAGGTCGATTGGAACTCTGCTTCTTTCTGAACATTATCCCAGACACGATATCTAGTTTCTCCTACATGATGGGTGTTGGCTATGGGCATTCTTCGGTGTTTGTGCTTGAAATGTAAACCGCCATGTGCTACCTTGTAGGTTCTTGCTTAACACACAACATGTTTCCTATCTTAGCATTAACCTATATCTTCGTTTGCCAAATCTCGCTGACATATTGGGTCCTTTCTTTCAATGAATGCATTAGAACGACCAAATCTAACGTAGATCTTGGTCCTTTCTCTGTATTGTATACGCCTTGAATGGAAGAATATGCCTTAATTGTGGATACATATGTATTTAAATTATAAAAGAAACAATGTATTTAAATTATAACAGAAAGAATGTTTCCATTTAAAAAAAAACATTACCATTTCAATATAAGCATATGTATTTAGAAGTTGCGGTAAAACTGGTAAGCAAACAGTCTTTACTATTTATAGGCATCTCACTACTATGTTGTCCCCCAAAACGGATATCTTAGCATTAACTTCTATGTTCGTTGGCCAAATCTCGCTAAGATATTGGGTCCTTTCCGCAATTCCACAACCCGTAATGCGGAATTCCCGCAATCCTGCAAACCCGCAACCCGCAATGAGAATTACGGGAAGATCAAATTTACTAGTGAAATATTTCATTGGCCCTTCCGGAGTCACCCTATAAACATGTTGAAGTCTCACCCAAAGCGAATATGGGGGGTTAGAGAATCAAGCTTCAGTAACCGTGGCGAATGGGACATTGGCTAAGTTATTACATATAAAAACAATTTATCCCGACTTCCGACATCTGACAAGAAGGATTGGCCACCTTTTCGTTTAGTAGAGAATTGTGAATTCAACTGTATCCATAATGGTGAATACAAGAAGGATCGACCGATCCTTCTTGCAGTCTAGAACTATTATGAACAAAACACTAGGCACAAGAATTGTCGTCCTACCCTTCAATTATGAGGGAATTGTAAACATATTCAACCTTTGAAGTATAGGATATCAATTCATGTATATGCAGAATGGTTAACATTGAAAGAATACTGAGCACAACAAGGGTTCATTCACGAGATAAATGTAGGCACAATAAAACCCCTTTCACTGGCCCCTTCGCCATCACCTTGTAAACAGGTTGAAGTCACACTCGAAGCGAATATGGGGGGTTATAGAATCAAGCTTCTGTAACCATGGTGAAGGGGCTAGAATAACATATGACTTCGCATAAGAAGGATCGACTATCCCTTTTATGATGATTGGTCCTTCTATGATCGATCCTATCTCAAATGGCTATATAAAATGTGCATTCGATCATTAGCATGAACATTTGCAAGTATACATCTAATATTAAAACACTAATTTATAATTATAAACATTGTATGCATTCTTATATTAACTATTTTATATTTACTGTTTTGCAGATAAAACATGTCTTCGTTGTTGAGCCTTAGTCAGTACTAGGAAATCCAATTCCTTGAATTGTTAAAAGATCACAACATTGGTTTATTCAAGAATGGATGGTACGTTGAGATGGATGAACATGATAATTTGTACCCAGATTTATATGTATTCTGCTTGGATGAGGAAGAAGCTCCAACTCAAGCTGGAATATTGACATATGTAGATCTCATTTCTGACGATTTATTGCATGTTCAAGTTGAAGTGGTCGAGAGATACCATTGTTTCATTCTATAGGATGATCTTATGGTTTGTAATTTTCGACTATATATGATGAAAAGTGGTCCCGATTTAGATACGGTTTCCTATGCAAAGCAAGGGTGGGTTTTTCTCTCGTATGATGTTTCTAATTGGTCTGGAATTAATACTGCCTCATATTTAAATAAAGGAATTTTTTCGGT
Source organism: Larix kaempferi (assembly GCA_027924585.1). Taxonomy (NCBI): domain Eukaryota; kingdom Viridiplantae; phylum Streptophyta; class Pinopsida; order Pinales; family Pinaceae; genus Larix; species Larix kaempferi. Next base: position 9,786,082 of record BSBM01000010.1, on the reverse strand, counting down.
ATGGAAGAAAAGAATCTTGGCTGTGAAAACTTCACCTGTATTTCAATACATGAATATTGAAAATACATTGAGAAACATAGTCCATGAAAAGATTCTTAACTACCTTAGAAGAACATTTCTCCATCATATTGTAAAATATGTGGATAAATATTCCTTCAAACCACTCAAATCAAGTCCTTCTAAAGCGATGATGCGGAAAGCGACTAAGAGATTCAAAGGTTCAACAAGAGCAAATCAAATACTTTTTGTTCAATGAGAAAGTTTTTCTATTGACGTAACAAGATGTGTTGTTGCGCCTCCGTAGTTACAATATCAAAAAGTTGATGAGAAGTTCATGCAAAAGATGGTTGTATCTCTTCTCCATACATGTACAACAACATTGAGAGATGCTATCCTATTGCATTTCGATAAGGAGACCACGTTGGGATTTCTTCTTGGAAATGAGGATGAAATTGATTTTCCTTTAGTAAATTTTTATATATTGGATGGGCAGCATACTATTTGTGCCCGGACAAAAACCATTGAAAATGATAAATATGAATTGGTCCATTCAACATATCAGCATCGAAGAGATCGTCTTCTACATAAATATGTTCCTCAGAACATTATCAACAAATTATGCAAACAACAAAATTATCAAACAAGGAATTTGCAGACATTCCATTAATTTCTCAAGTTGTAAAAGAAAGAGATGAATGGATATCCTGCAGTAGGCCATCTCGTGTGGGAAAGGGAAATGTTTCCAGTGATTCTTGACAGGTATATAATTTTTCTTCTTATCAATCAAAGTCTTTAGATTGCTACTTGTGTTATGAAATTAGCAAATTAAATATTATCTTCAATTTTATATGTTTGTAGAACTTCCAAGGTGAATGTATGGATATTTTTGTTGTTCAAACAAAGGACGCCTTTAGGACAAGCTAACTCTTGTTTTTACATCGGATCAACTGTGGAGCAAATGGATGTCTGTATTCGATCCTTGCATAATTGGTTGCTTGCCATGCTCACCCAAGAGCATCAGTCGGGTTGATTTTGTTCTAAATAAAATAAAGAATCATGGATCTAATTTTTTTAGACCATTGCATGATCTTGATGAACATGAACTGACATCTTTGGAAGACAATATAATCAACGGATCGGTTTGGATGAGCACATCAGTCGAGAAAAACATTTGTGTAGAGACTTTATATCAATATTGCAAGCGAATCAAGGACGAGAGGTCAACCAGGCATTTGATCGTTGAATATTTCAAAGTTCATGATGTTCAAACTAATCGATCACATATTATCACTAACCATAATGTCATTGAAATATATAAAATTGCACCAAATCATCTCCAGCAACTGTGCAGTATTTTAGGCTCTGAAAAGCAAACAAAATCTCCAAGTGAAAAGAGAAAGAAAGAATATGAAGAGGATAATGGTACCAAACTACCAAATGATGCTAAGAAAATATTGAATATATATATCAATAAAGATGGGATGGGTATCTCCATTGACGACGTAAAAAATAGTTCACAGTTTGCTTGTCAATGTTGTTATACTGCATCTTTGCTCAACACACTAAGATCGATTGCATTCTTTAGTGTGACAGTCAACTCTGAATTGGTTGTTGCTGATATCTGTAATTGCAATATGCCCTGGATGGAAGAAGATATGCTTGCATTGTTGTACTAATTAGAATCTAATGAAGTGGCATGTACTTTCAATTTTTTAGCTAATATGGAAAACTCTTGTATGGTTTCCAAAGCTTTCACACTTTTCATCAAGAAATTAAAAAAAAAATGTAACACAAAATCCTACCGAGGGAGTGTGTAGAGATTTCTCCAAGGACTTGTTTATAGGATTCTCTATTATACAAAGTTGGAGCATTGGAAGGGATGATGATAGTTTGTCCACTTTTCAAATGGATATGGATTGGAAGGATGAGGGCCTACCAATGATTGATTTACCTTTACCAAGGTTAACAATGATACCTCGAGAAGCCATGTTTTTGCAAAAGAAAGTACACATGAATTCTGGGATCATATATTTTCCAGACTGGTCACTTCTCGAGGTACAGTTCTTTTGTTGTACGCAGAAGGTAGAATTCTTGATTCGTTGATCGGGTCACCAGATAGAATAGTTATTATATGGTGATAGGAATCTGCGGTAAGAATTTGTCCATTGTTCATAAACAACTCTTGATGGTGTGAAAGCACATCCATTTCAAAACTGTATTTTGAGTAATCCCTTTATTGCATTGTCCGCTAGGAACGATGGTGAGTTGGCACATCGAATTTGGCAGGGTTTTAGTAAAATGATTGAATCAATTGATATCAAAACCTTCAATGCCTTCTCTTGGTTGGAGTGACAACCATCAAATGTAACCTAGCATTGCCTATTTTTAGATATAACCTATCATTGCCTATTTTAAATAATTCAAAGTGTTTTCTGTGTTTTTTGGTGACATTGCTATTTTCGTCTGAATCGAACATATTATTAGCTCGGTGTGATGCTTTTATTAAATCATTTGAATCTGTGAAATTTTGGGTGATTTTTGTATTAATCTTTGGAAATCAACATCTTCATTTACAATTTCATGTTTGTGATCATTAACTCTATGAACGAAGTGTTGTTGTTTTTATATATATAGTGACAGTTCTTGTATGCAGTCGAGATATCACCGCAAAAGAAACTATTGGTCTTGGCAGTAGAGAGATTTCTCTTTGGAGTTCATATGTTATCAAACATTGAAAATTCTTCCAAAGAACCTCATTTTGTCCATAATTGGTATCACTATTATGCACGGATGTTCAACCCTGATATTATCAGTGTTTCCAGAGAACATTTCGACATTGCTCTATGGTTTTCCTCGCTCGACAACATGGAAATTAAAAAATTCCCTGGTATATTTGAATGGTCGAAGAGTGAAGACTTTGTATTTATTTGGGATCCAGAGCAATGTAAACTTAGTACTATTTATAATTACCCATTGTCTGCATACTATAATGTTGGTGAAGTATTGAACATATACAAAAAGTTGTTCAAGGATGTACTTATCCAATATGGAGATATATATAAAAAAAATAGACATGTTATTTATAGATGAAGGGAAATATCAATCAGCAGATAATAGCAAGGAAAACTGCTTGAAAATGCCAACTAGTTGGATATTCGACGGTTCACAAGAAAGAGAAATAACTATAAAAACAATGTTTTGTTGTCGGTTGAATTATCTTGGGCCTCATTAAAAAATGGAGCGTTGGTTAAAGAAATTCAATTTCAAATGACCGTCATATTATACAAAAAAAAATTCATTTAGTGATTTGTATATTTTTTACAACTTCTACATTTAATTGATGTAAGTTTTATTGCACAATTCTCATATTATTTATGGACATTGTACCATATATCTGGTAATGTGTCTCAAAAATTGTTGAACATGAAAGCAATATACTTAGAAACATTGAACCATAATATTTTATTGACTGGGTTGTGTGTGTGTTTTTTTGTTTGTAGATAGTACTAGAAGATTTGTTTCTAGTAAACCATTGATTATTTTCGATTTCAATGGAGTTTTTTTACACGCATTTCAAAAAAAAAAATCGGGTTGCCACGAGCACCGGATATCCAATCAACAACAAAGTACTATTTTATACGTCCAGGATTAAGGAAATTTTTGAAAAATGATTTAGTATATTTGAATTTGGGGTATGGACACCTGCATAACAAAACAACGTTGACAACTTTTTGCCAAAATTATTACAAGGAACCGGATTGCAAAGGGAACAATTTAGAGTAATTTTAACACAAGAATATTGTTCTTGCATAGCCATACAAGGTTATCAGGGTGATGAAAATCTTGATGTATTTCGCAAGCCTTTAAATAAAGTTTGAGACAATTTGGTCCATGGTTGGGATGCTACAAATACAATGATTATAGATGACTCGAAAGAAAAACATGTTTGTAACAAGGAAGGGAACTATATTATAACAAAAAATTATACTTGCCAAGATGTCAATGACACATTCTTGTTAGATCGATTATGGCCTTGCTTGCTGCACCTGAATGGCGTGAGTGATGTGAGGCCAATTGTGAATGAAATGAAAATGAAAGTATTTTGTTAAATAATACACTTATGGTTTTTTGTAGTAGTATATTAAATAAATTTTGGGACATTTTGATCCATGGTTGGGATGCTACAAATACATTGATTATAGATGACTTGAAAGAAAAACATGTTTGTAATGAGGAAGGGAACTGTATTATAACAAAAACTTATACTTGCCAAGATGTCAATGACACATTTCCAATTGTGAATAAAATGAAAATGAAAGTATTTTGTTAAATAATACACTTATGGTTTTTTGTACTAGTATGTTAAATAAATTTTGGGACATTTTGATCCATGGTTGAGATGCTACAAATACAGTGATTGTAGATGACTCGAAAGAAAAACATGTTTGTAACGAGGAAGGGAACTATATTATAACAAAAACTTATACTTGCCAAGATGTCAATGACACATTTCCAACTGTGAATAATAAACATCCTACATGAATACAACCTTCTAATAGGCTTAACATAGCATATTCATGGCTTACATTTATTTGCACATTCATTCCACAGATTGAACATATCAAGCATAATTAAACACATGAACATTATAAATCACACAGAGATACACTTCTCTGAATTTCAAATGAATGTGAAAACTAGCTCCATGTGAGCCACGCTCCACCCAACCTTAGAACTTGTCCAGCATGTACTATTTCAGCTCCCAAGTTCACCCCCGAGCCAAGATCCAGACATTAACCAGAGATATCTCACCAATTTTCCCCACCTCACTCTCAAAGTCTCAGGTGGAATTAACAAAGGTAAACATATACATAGGGTTCAACAAATAGCAGTTTGGTAACCAATTCCTTGTCAATTTCACAATTGACCCACCTGATTTCCTTCCCAAAATGCACAGGGACTCACTTCACTGCAAACGTCGGGAATCCCTCTGGGTCTCATGCTTCGTTTCCAATTTACTGGTGTATGCAACCAAGAAAATCATGGCCAAAATGGTTAATCTCAACCATTCGGGTTCAGGTTCATGACAGGAAATATCTCCAAGTTTTCTTCACTCTCAAAGAACTCTAAACACACAGTGATCCTCTTCATTGTCCATGTCTGAAATTCTCTTCATTGTTCGTGTCTGAAAATCCTTCCTTGGATTTTCGCATTTCTCTTTCACTCCACAGACACTTCCCCCCATGCTCCCTATGTGCCTCCTCCTCCACTTGGACTAACGTCCCCCCACACAGGCCGTGTGTAGCATCAGCATGACCCACATTGTCCTGGATCATCAAGGAAACCCTGATTCCTCCTTTGGGCGCCCATGTGGCTGTCCCAAAGGAACACGTTTCCTTCCCCAACCTTAAGCATGATTAACCACTTAATCATAACATTAAACAATATTTACTAGTATTTAATTATTAAATACCCCCATTGATTTTAAGGCTTAGAAGTATGGGTTTTTGGGTTTTATCATAAGGTTTATAGAACAAAGGTTTAAGGAACAAGGTACATAAGTCAACCCTACCCCCTCACAACCCTCGGTTAATATCTAGATCCCCTCTTCAGCGTATTGCTCCTCACGCAGCCAACTAGTGTTTTTATTAAAATGTTATCATGTTATGTACATACTCATAGCCACAATGTTCAATTACAATAACAACTCTAACCTGGGCCAGGGGGTGTTACAATGATACATCCTTGTTAGATCGATTATGGCCTTGCTTGTTGCACCTGAATGGCGTGAGTGATGTGAGGCCAATTGTGAATAAAATGAAAATGAAAGTATTTTGTTAAATAATACACTTATGGTTTTTTGTACTAGTATGTTCAATTTCACTGTGATTATAATTCTTGTAAAGTGTCGAGTTAGATTTTCAAAAATGCTAAGTCAAAGTTTCAAAGTGCTAAAATCTGTTTTAGAATTTCAAGATTAAGTATTGCAAGTGTCAAAAGTAGACTTCCAAAAGGACAAAATCAGGTTCTAAACATTTTTTATATGAAGTATGTACATAGCATGTTTATTATTTTAATAAAAAATTTCCAGTTGGCTGTATGGTGAGCAATACGATGAAGAGGAGGTCTAGATATTAACCGAGGATTGTGAGGGGGGAGATCCAAAATGGTCAATTTCTAAGAAGAGGGAGATAGAGGCTTTCACTTTCAAGGCACAATTACCACTTGAGCATGCAAAGTATCAAGATGTTGATGATCTTTTGGATGTATTTTCCAAGTGACAATCTGCCCTTGGAAAATCACATGAATGGGGGGAGGAACCATCGAAGGAGAGAATTGGATACACTCTGTACTTGGAGACTTGTAATGTTTTACAATCTTTAAAGAATTTTAGTTAGTTTCTCTTTTACTTTCTTTTGTTATGTGTATCAAGTTTCATTGATTCATTTTGGTTTTTCATACATTCATCTAATAACTTTGTTTTGTATTGTTAAATCATAAAACATATAAATTTGTGTGCTTGATTTATCATTCATATGATCTATATGCAGGTTATGCATCAATCAATTTTTTTACTTGATTCATATTGTTTCACATTCTACAATTACATAATAGTCATTATCATGATAAGTTAATTTGTTAATTGGCTTATCATTGTTAGGACAACCACATTCTTTTTAATCCTTTGAATAAAATAACACGTGAATCTTTACTCTTGAAAATATGCATCAACTCTGCTCAGCCATATTTATTCAAAATTGAAGGGCTCAATACAAAACGAGTATCTCTTCATGGGTTCCAACCCTTACTTCATTGCCAAATATTGTCTTTTATACATTGTAAAACCTCCAATCCTTTGAATAAAAAAACACAATAATATTTGCTCTTGAAAATATGCATCAACTCTGCTCGACCATATTTATTCAAAATTGAAGGGATCAATACAAAACGAGTATCTCTTCATGGGTTCCAACACTTACTGCATTGCCAAAATTTGTCTTTTATACATTGTAAAACCTCTCGAGGTAAAACCCTAACTACTTCATAACTAAAAATAGAAAATTATAAGCTAACTATTACACTCTATTTCGGTCAAAATTTATACAATTTCCAAAATTTCTCAGAATATAACATTTGATGTCTTTCTATTGGATGTGGCTGCTAACAGGGATTTTTTCTCGAAAAGTTCAAGTGTGCAAGGTGTGCTTCATTTTCCCATATCTCTCCACTGTCTTCCATTGCTCTGTAGAAGGTACATCGTAACTAGTCATCTCCTTGACCATAAATTTCATCTCTATGTGCTCTGTAATGGAAGTTGGAGGAATATTTTCACCTATCATGGCCAGTTGGTTTAGAATTTCAAAATCATCTGAGAGTTTCCCCAGTAGAATTTTTCCTGTTAGAACATGAGTCAAACCTTCAAATTTCTCATGGTTCCTCCTGATGTTAAATAGTAAATCCTTATAATTTTCTAGGGAAATTAACTCATTATTTTCATCCCAAAAAGAAGGCAGTCCCTTTACTATTAACTTTTCAAATCCCTTTTTGAAGGCTTCAACCCGTTTCTTCATCTGTTCTACTCTATCCTGAACATTCTCCATGTGAGAATGTTTTCCAAGGACTCTCCTAGCCCAAGTTATGACTGTTACCCTATTTTTGATAGCCATTGCTTTCAGATCATCTTTTGTTAGAGTATTTAAGAAATGGATGGTATTCTGGGCCATATCTTTTGGTTTCTTATCTAAAACTTCTCTCATTGCTATACACCTTTGTAAGCTATAATTTGCTATTTCTTCCTTTGTCTTCATAAAATTTAAATAAGGCCTTAATTTTGTTGCCTCATTGATGATTGGATCCCAAATATAATGATTTGCACCTTGCAATGCTAGTTGTCCTGTCACTTGACTTATGAACCTCTGATTTCTGCCTACCAATTCTTTATTGTTATTTGTCAACTCTTTTATTTCATTTTCCTTTTTCTAATTTTCCTCTTCTAGTCTTTGGTTTTCTTCTCTTATTTCTTTGATCTCCACCTCTTTCAAGCTAACTTGGAACATAGCTTGAATTATATCATCTGTGCTTGCTTCTTTGTTTCCTTGATATGTTCATTGCTTCTATTGTGATATATTTTCCAATTTGGCCTTTATATCTTCAATCTGAGTCTTAAGACTCAATCTATCTTTCTCCCAAATTACCTATTTTTCCTCAAACTTGATCAATTTAGCTCTACAGTCATCCAATTCTTGACATAAAGTTTCTTTTTCTTGTTCAATTTAGAGGCTTGAATTAACTGAGTTGTTGGAATTTTAAGTTTTTTCTTAAGTAATTGGATAGTGTTTTATTTCTCAGCTAAAAGATTTTTACTTGACTCCCCTCTATCTCGTTCATCATTGCTCTTCACCAGGTCATATTGCAATCTTTTTATTTGTTGCTGATGAGCTTTTTCCTCTGTTTTCTCTTACCTCAACTGGACTTTCAGCCTGTTCATGGTATTCTGTAGTTTTGCAACTTTTAAAGTAGCTTTCATCAAATCAGTATAAATCACCTCTCTAGTTTATCTATGTAGTTTAATTTTATCAAGGAACACTAGTACAAAATGAGAGATAAGTGACTAGACGACTAAAAAAGTTAGTCACCATAGTTTTTACAAGGGATAAATGACCAAAATTGAGCAATTTTAAGTCAGAAAAATCAATAAGATAAATGACTAATTTAGTCACGAGATAAAACATATGACTAGATAATAAGTGACTAAAATAAAAATGAATAACGTAAATGACTAATTTAGTCACACCAATACAAATATGAATATCTAACAAAGACTAAGAATATGAATTAGTCATTTATGTTAGTCATTTTTAGTTGTGTCACCCCGACAATTGAAAATTACAATTTTTACAATGAAATCGTACAATTCACTAAATTTTAACATCTTAAATGGATTTAGAGACACTTTTAAATGTTGATGGTCAACACCAACATGGTTTCGAAGTTGTCGGAGCATGATGCCAACGAGGAACCTATTAAACATTTTTGCAAGATCATTTTTTTTGTTCCACCATGTCCAATTTGATGTGCTTGTCACGTCCATATCTTATTTCGCAATTTTTGTTATCATATGACCCCTTCGGTAGACTTACCAAGTCACATCATGTGCATCGTCATAGTCCGTTCGGTGTCATCATTTTGCAAATGGTTGTTTCTCACCAAATGCTTCGTCATGTCATGGGGTCTATACCATTGTGTTCAACTCGTTGATCTGATCATCTCCATATTTTGTTTTCTGAATTCCAAGTCCGTTTGACCCTTTCGACAGTTAGTCAAAGTTTCGACAAGTTAAAATATATTGCATCTTGTCCGTTAAAATTCATAAGTTTTGCATCCTCTGATTAATTTGTTGGTCACATGCTTCGTCATTTTTTTTTCTATGCCTATATCCACAAAGTTTTAAATATCCCCCATAGGTACCTCTTTTAAAAAAAAATCTAATATCCTTTTATGTTTGAAAATTTGAAAAAGACCCCTAAAAGCATCTCTTCTTCTAGGTTATCCTAAGCCCCTCCTTTTTATTTTTCCCAAGTCCTATCCTTACCGATTTTCTCATTTAAAACTCCTTTCCCAAAGCTATTACCCAAAGAAAAAATGAAAGTTTTTTTTTTAACATCTCCTCCCTATACATTCAAATACATTTTCTATTATTAAAATCCACATTGTGATAATAAAAAGGGCCTGTTAAAACTCCCTTTATGACCTAGCCCTTTTGTTATTCCCTCCTTTAATATTTTGTGGTTATTTAAAAATAAAACCTTTAAATTTCCATTAAGAATTTTCCCCCAATTTTTTTAATACCCATTTGCATTACATTTTAAATAAAAGATAAATAAAAAAATGACAAAGGGAAAATCCCTAGTGACCAACTAGTGGGCGCTTAAACCAAAGTATTGCAAACATTGGAGGATCACCATGGTGCATCAACAAAGCAAAATTTGGTTTGAAGGGCTCAGGGCCCGGGGGAATTTGGTTTGAAGGAATCAAAGGATAAGGGTCTTAGGAATTCAGGTGGCCCAATCTATCCGATGGCAAAGCGTTTACGGGATAGGAAAATAAGCAAATCTAGGAGTCTCAGAACAAATCCATGCCATAATGGGCTGAAGAAAAATTGTGAAATGGACACTTGAACTGTGGTGAAAAACCCGATTGTCAGTTATGGGTTAAGAAAGGGTGTTTCAACTAAAATTTCAGATGAAGTTCTGGGTCGGAAGCACCAAGAACAAGGTGAAGATGGGGCTGCTGAATTTTTTTTAGAGAGGGCCTTAAATTAGAGACGCCAAGAGCAAGTGGATGATAGCCTTTCTAATTCAATATGTGTGCCTCAAATCCAAGTTGCCAAAGAAGAGCTGAAGAGATGAAGGCTAATTTGACAGCAATTGGTTCACCTCGGGGAAGAACAACCGTTGCAGTTCAGATATTTCAAGCAACTTCGTTAGTCAAGGTACATTCAGATTACTCTCTTGTCATTCTTTTTCATAAATTGATTGAAAATGAGGGTGCTTCTACACCTGCATATAGATTGATTGGAAGGTATGAATATTTCACTCCTGCACACAAACTGGTTGCAACTAATGGAGATGCTATTCTTGCACATGCACATGCGTTGGTGAGAAGAAAATATGGAGATTGTAATCTTACGTGTTAGTGTAGGATTGGGAAAGGAGGAGATGTTACTCCTGCTCCTCATACAATTGGAAAAGGAGGAGGAGACTTTACTCCTGCTCCAAATCAGTTTGGAAAAGAAGGATCGGAGTTTACTCCTGCTCAAAGATATTTTTAGGCCAGACTGAGAGGGATATTTCTTACATGATTCCCACATCTCACTAACAAACGTGGAAGAGAAAGTCCCCTCACAACCAATAGGCGTTGAAGAATAATGTAGTAAGTGGGAGTCTCTTATATCAAATTGTGTCCTGACTTGTTTGGCAAGTGGGAAAGGAGGATTCAAAAAAGACTTAACAGGGGTTTATCATGTTTACAGTTTTTTATCCATGTGAAGCCTATAAATTATCTATACTCTTTCTCCCCACTGGCCCTAAAATGAATCCCATAAATATGCATTCTAGTACAATGATTTTCTTGTAGCTACCTTTCTTCTATTTATAGCTTGTTTGTCCACATATGATGTTGATATGAAGTAAAAAGACTCCTCAGCTTGTTCTCCACGAGGATCATCAAAAGGCCTTTGTAAACATGAATATCAAAATTTATCCTCTGCAAAAGTACAGGTTTGCAACAACAATTTCAAAATCCAAGAATACCACTTGAGGCATCATCCTTCTTTGTCATTCATGTGCTACTAAATATAGATCCCCAAACCTCTTTTATTTTCTCTAAAGTCTATGCTATAGGATTTCTTTCATGAGGAAATATGTTGGCCTTGGAAAATTTCCAGAAATCAACAATATTTCAGCCACCTTTCAATCTGAATTTAAGCGTGGATTTCTATCTCTAACATCCCTAGCCCCTCTCAACCCACACTTTCTCTAAAGCTTCTTATCCAATATTGGCTCTAACAATGTTTTGAAAAGTTGTCAGGCTAACAATCAAATCCAGTATCTACCCCTGGCTGACGGTCTGCTCTAACATTTAGTGACACACTCCTTCATGGTGGGCACGCTAAAGGGTTCAACTTCGAAGATTTTGTATGCATATGTGGTTTTATAAATCGATAGATTGTTCATATTTTAATTTAACTACAATTGTGACCCTGCATTTGAATGTGGTGGCTCGAATGGTTGAGAACACTTGCCACTTGATTGTGATATAGGTTTTTAGTTTCACAGCTGACCAACCAAAAGTGGATTGAATCTGCAAGCTGCAGGTCTAATTTGGAGGGTAAGTTGTCAGCATTGAGGACTCTAACAAAGTATCTTCATTTTTTGGCTGACACGTTTTAAGTCCAATGTAACGAGAAGGCTTTGGCGTAGTTCTAAAGCTTTTGTTCTACACTTCAAGAGGTAGAGGTCTCTAGTTCCATCTTCATGCAGTCTCTATTTATTGAACCATGTACCTGCGATGATCATGTTTTGATATTCAAACCCTGAATCTTAAAAATAATAATATTTCCTTTGCTCAATGTTGTTAATGGAAAACTTGTTGCACCGAGAGTAGCGAGGTGCTCTACAACTCAATATGGGGGAGATGTTGTCACATAACATAGCGCTATTGCTATGTACCAAAAATAAAAACTAATTAAAAAATTTAAGTTAGCACATAAAATAAAAAATAAAACCACATAAAAAGTAACTAAAAAAATATATGTCGGTTCATAAAATAAAAAAATAAAAACTAGCATAGATCCATCTTAAACCGAGATTTGTCAAGCACCAAGAGGGATAAAAAAATTACACCTCAAGAAATTAGATCCTTCTCGGTGCTTGATAGATCGGGGGTTAAGATGGATCTATGCTGGTTAGTAAAATTTCAATAGTACCAATGATGCAGTCACTCAGACTGTTTAGTACAAAAATATGGAACTGACTTCAAATGGGTGTTGACCCTGGTTGCTACAGACACAGATCTGAAACTGAATTCTTCAAACACGGGTATGAAAGAAAAAAAAGGCAGTGGTTCCATACCTTCAAAGCCTACAAATAAAACTCATACAATAAAATACAGTTGGGAACCAGATACATACAGGGTACCCTGTTCATGAGTTAGTCAGGGCTAAGATTCAGAGAAATTATCATTGATAACAACAGCTCAAAGACCTTTTTCTCTTATTAACTCTAAAAAAAACACTAATATAGAGAAGTCTCCCCCAGCGCTCTCTCTCACTAATCTAAATTGGGACATAGGTCCAGACCCATGGCTTCTAACCAATGATTAATGCCCACAATGTATGTCTCCTCTAAGCACATCCTTTCTCTCCCTGTTGCATAGATACACGCCGACCTTTATACATAGAGATTGCATTCAGTTATATCCTAAATTTCTTAATAGAAATGCATCGAAACACCAAAATCTACTGCTAGTTAGAGTGACAATGCTAACACCCAATCCGCCACATTTTTGGGTATTTAAGACCCACTACACAGCGCTTCAGATTCATGGTTCATGGTCTTGCTGTCATTTCTCTTTCCTCTTCTTGTTCCTCAATATGAATAGACCCAACAACTCCCCTAAATCTCTCAATAGATGTGGATGGGTGTCATACCATCGAATTTCAACCTTGATGTTTGAAATTCGATGAGCCTCCAACTCCTCCTTCTCTTCTAGTTCAATCAATTGTCACAACTCTAGTTGCTCCACTTTTGAAATGGGTCCAGAAAAGCATTGGAGTTATTAGTAACTCAACTAGTCATTTAACTGATCCTTATGGGAGTTTCTCTCAATTCTTTCCAATTGGTTCAGAGCTTATAGCCCAACACATTGACTAATGACCCTTAGTCTTATAAAAAAATCAAATGGTCTACCAAAGTGGGATGAATATGTGAATCGAGGTCATAATATTTTTTGTTGCAAGTGGGTCTACATAAAAAAATCCCTTAGTAGACAAAAGTGGGGAAAAATTTAAAACCCATCTTAGTTGATTGTATTGACTACACAAACAAATTTTCGCTAGTTGCTAAGATGGATTCAATTCAGCTTGGTCTTTCACTTGTTTCCCAACCTAAGTATGCTCTTAAACTTCTTCAATGGTTTCAATTTTTCAAATGGAATACTACCCTACTCCTTATCGGTAGGACTCAAAAATTTATGAAGCGCAAAGTGGGAGTTCAAAAACAGTGTAAAAAAAGTTCCCATATCTAAGCTATCATCAACAAGAAAAGATCTAATATTTAGGAATCAAGCCATAAACAGCTAGGAAACTAGTCCAAGAAAGAAAAGGATAGAGACATGAATATTTAGGTAAAACTAAATTGTGAAATCATTATAATGAAGGTAAGGGAATTAGTTAGCTTTTTGATGTTGCAATGGCAGCATAATCTAGGTAGTATTCTAGGAACACTAAAAAAGGGGGCAAAGATAAAGCGCTTTTAGTTAGTCACTCATATGGCTAGATGGGTAGATACCCAAATTTTATTTTAGATGTATCTATTTCACAATCATGGTTTTTGCATGCAGCCTTCTAGCATTCATATTGTTTACTATTGAAGTTTGTTCCTAAAGGCTGATAGGTCGCCTTTCCTAGTAATTGGTTTTGGCACTTTTGTTAAGAACTTAGATTATCTCTAACCCGTGACTTTTGAGAATTTGAATTATTTGACCTACTATTGCTGTGACGTTAGATTTAATTTCTATGCATATTTCCCAATGTTGCTTTCTGTACTATGAAATATCAGGTTTGAGTCTTGCAAATAATGGTATATGGGGCATTCAAGGATGCGCATATGGCAATTGCTCCTATCTTCTCTGTCTAATTTCTGCCATATGTTTCAAGAATTGTTTTGGTGATGCTTGTCTTTAAATTTGTGTTGAATGATCAAATACATTTAGAGTATAGCATAATAAGACATGGAAACACTAATCATTCCTTAAGGCCAGTGAAAAAGTAGTAATATTTGAGTATGTATATTTTCAAGCTAGCCATAATTGTGTTGAACTATCTGGATATGAACTATGTTGGAGTTTAGAAATTTCCCAATGTTTTGAGTGGACACTCCCCCCGTCATCATGGGATTCAAATGAAGCTTATGTAGAAAATGGATATAAAAAATCCATGGCATTGGAAGTTGGATAGATAACCAGTAAAAATGAAGTATGCTAGATATTATAAGGTGTACAGATGATGTTCTTGTTATATTGTTGTGGATTACAGGTGTTTTTGTTGGAATATTTAGTAAATTCAAAAAATGGTTTTTCCTTGGCATGGTAGCACTTATTGTAATAAGGTCCATGGAATTTACACCGGTCCATGTGAGTTTCAAGCAACTTTGGCTACTAACCTTCCATGAAATAATAAGCTAATGAAATGAATTTGTAGTGATGTCCACTAAGGACCAAACTATGTCAAAAACACTATATATTATGCACCATTCATGAGAAGTCCATATAAAATAGTGGGTACAAAATCCCCCTAGATTAGATGAAATGAAATTTAAAACAAGTACATTAAGATAATTGAAACAAGATAATCTTGGTGTACAAGTAGCTATGTTGCACGAAACTCCTAAAATGCCCATGTACCGGTATCAGAAACTCTGGGAAACTTGGAAACTGGTTGGAAACTTCTGGGAAACCTCCAAGGGTCCATGAGTGGCTTGGGAGCCATAGGAAATCTAAAAAACAAAAGGAATAATTAAAACACCAACTCACAGCATTGGGAAGAGCAAAGGTAGACATGGGTGAACCATGATGCATGACAAGTAGTCTAGTCCCCATGCCTTTCACGATCCTTGCTACTATCTATCTAATGCGGAAGAAAAAGGGATGCTATAGGATCAGGTCGTGGAAATGATATTAGCCTAGAATTGTAGTTTGTATCAATAAATAAAATACTGAGAACAGAGTATTAGTGTGTTGAAGTTTTTGGTATTTTCGAGTATTGTTTGATGCTTCATATATGAGTTCGTTGTGTGTTTGAGTTCCATATCCCTTCAGGCTACACCTGGATTAAGATGAGGACGGTCATAATAAAAACCGATTTTCAACATTTTCTCCACAGTTTGCCCATATCAGATCCTGTAGTAGCCCTTTTGCTTTTGCATCACTATCTCGCAGAGTTGTATATATCTTTGCATCTAGGATAGGGAGTGGTAGAATGTATGAGTTCCAAGAGATGGTTTCAATAGTATACTAGTGACCTTTGGCCTAGATATCAGAAATTTACAATATGCTCTACACTTACCATCCATTTCTACAAGTAGCTAGCTCATAACCCTATCTCCTATAGATATTGCACCACTGTGATGTTCCTATGATACAGTTAGACCATCTATCTCCTCTGGGTGGATGGGTCCCAATACATAGAAAACATGTTGATGCTTTTGTGGCCACTCCATAGCTTCCTTTATTTTTTTGTTTCACTTCATCTTGTCCCCCAATATCACTCCAGCATACCTTGGGAATTTCCAACATAACCTAACATAAGACAATGATAATTTAGTTAGAAACACAAATGATTCAATAAATAACAGAGGGGATCAGTAATAGCTACTTAAAGAGCAACTCGGTTAAGACCACGGATCATGTGAAGCCTTTCCTACTTTTTTATATGCACACAAGAAACTTACATAGCTAACAGACTATTTGACGATGAACTGTTAAGAAATTCTCCCTTTTTGCAATAGTAATCAAATAGATTTAATTAGTTGATTTGTAAATAATTTTCAGGAACGAAATGGATTTTAAAACAAAGGGTATTATTAGTATTTGTCTTATAAATGTGACAAAACATCGATTAAAAAAAAGAAGAATCATCAGAAGTCATCTCAGATATTGAAGAAGACAACTAGAATCAACTTTGTATTGTTATGACATTTAGGAGCACACAGATACCTTAATGGGCTTTACCACGCCCCTCTTTCATATTTATAACCCATGATTTCACATTCAATTTGAATGAACAATTTAATAGCACGATGCCTGTAAAATTTCAAAGGGAGAAGTCAGAGTGAACAGGTGATTTTTTTAAATTACTACAGAATGAAGAAAGGGATGACGCATGAACCAAACTATCCAAAATATTATCAGTCAAAGTCCAAATTGTGCAAAGAGAGGGTAACTCCCAATCTAGAATAATAAATTACCTCCCATGGGGCACTTGGCCTCACTTTCATCTTTGCTTCTTCAAAGTCATCTATTGTCACTTTCAGAAATGGAGACTCTTTTAATCTGGTGCAAATAGATTCTGATGATTTATCCCTTCCATATCCATATGCATTGGTAATGGGAGTGCAATCCCCTAACTGTTCATGTGTATTATCAGAAAAATTACTCATGTCTGAAAGAAGACCAGATACATATTGCATAGAATCTAAAGGAGCAAGGGAATTTCGTGAGCCATAATTATTTCTTATATCTATTAGGATATTCCTATTCTCCATCCTAGTCCCACCAGTATTTTCATCATTTACATTTTCAGTCATGCATGCACTTTTAGGGTTTGCATGCATTTTGCATGCATCCCAGTCATCAATCTAGCACCTAGCCCTCAGTTAGCCATCCCCCAGGAGCTTCTCACTATTCAGTTTTATCCCTCCAGTTGCTTAATGTGCCCTTCTTCCTTGATTTTAGGAAGCAACTCGCCCCTCTTCACCTACCAATCCAGTTGTCTTCAGTTCATACTCAGTTACACTCAGTTACACTTAGTTACACTCAGTTACACTTAGTTACACTCAGTTACACCTACCAGACTCAGTTTGACTGATGGTTGACAGTTACTTGAGCATTGATGACTCCATTGATGATGATGAAGACTTCCAGTTGTCTTCGGATGATACTAGTTGTGCTCCGATGACACTCCAGTGATCCTTTGATCACTCCATGAAGGCTAATTCGAATTGCCACCTTAGGCATTCAAATTCATCATGCATTGTATTATTTATATGTCCATTTGTGATTAATAATTTAGTGTGTGTGAAGTATTATTGCTTCTATCCGAGTTCTACTATACCATATTATTTTGTTGCTCATTATACTGTATTGACCACTCTTCTTCTATTTTCTTGCTTAATCATAATTATTCTCTTGTGAGGTATACATCATCTCTTAGATCTGTTGTGAGGATTTTCACATGGTATCAGAGCATGTTGAGAGTATTGTTTATCTCCATTCTTGAGAGTTTTTTGCAGGTTATTATCCAGATTTCGAGTGCAGCAGTTGCAGCAGTTTTTGCATTTTTGCAGCAGTAGCAGTTACATATATTCTCTATTATTTTGCAGGTCTTCTACAGCTTCAATGAATTCAAAATAAATCCCTCCTCTTTCTCCACTCAACTATGATGAATGGAAATTGAAAGTGATAGCATACTTGAAGAGTCATGATCTCAGTGACTGTTATTTTGAAAGAGAGTTCGAATCTTCTGAAGAGAAGATTGATTGGTTAAATAAAGGTGACAGAGCCTTTGGATCAATGATTGATGCTATGCATGAATGGATGTTATATAACCTCCCTGATTTTTCATCACCAAAAGAGCTATGGGCTCACCTAGATGTAATATTTGGCAGACAGAATGAAGGGATTGGTCCAAACCCATTCAAAAGCAAGCAAAGTGATGCATTCGCTCCCCTTGATTATCTCTCAGATCATGAACCAGTATCATCTCATATTGAAGTTGTCGACAAAGAACTTGCAGATTCTCCACTCATGCTCCAACTTTCTTCTCTTTCTATGCCAGCTCACACTCTAGATATTGCAGAAGGTCCTAAATCCTCTATTGCAGCAGAGTCTGTTGGTTTGTATCATGATCACATGATTATTTCGGAGGTAAAATTAGCTATTGGAGGTAATGCATTCGCTCCTCTCAAGCAATCATCTCTTATTTACTACTATATGATCATTAGCACATGCTTTCAGAAGGTTATTGAAGAATATGTCCATTGCCACCCACTTGAGATAATTTCTCATGCATCCATTGGTTTTGATCTCACCTCTTATGGTTCAAAGGAGATCTCAAGAAATCATTGCCATTCACTTGGGATAATTTCTCATGCATTTGATAGTTTTGATCTCACCCCTGCTGGTTCAAAGGAGATCTCAAGAAACTATTCTTCAAGTCTTCAATCTGATTTGGATTTCAACCAATTATTATTTCATGGTTCTTTTTGGCATAATCTCACCCATGATGGTTCGAAGGAGAAGAAAAAAGACTATCTGCATATTCATGATTTTGATCCTACCTCAGCTGATTCGAATCATAGGTTAAAGGATCATCCTCATACCTTTGGATTTGTTTTGATCACATTCAATCTGAAGAGAAAGTACAAGCACATGTTTTTTGAGCATGATCCACTTATTCCCAAGAAGAAGATACCTCCAGACATATGACCAAGCATCACACCTGCTTGAGTTTGGAGCATTTGTTTTTTATGTGTGCCTTACCGTCTGTTTTGAGGGGGGGGTATTTTCCCATGAAATTTTCCCCACTTCCTTGGTTGATTGACTGTTATTATTCATTGTATTGGGTGACCTTTGGTCTTAGTTACCAGGGCCCAGGATGGATTAAGGGGGGGTGTTAGGATATTCCTATACTCCATCCTAGTCCCACTAGTATTTTGATCATTTACATTTTTAGTCATGCATGCACTTTTAGGGTTTGCATGCATTCTAGGGTTTGCATGCATCCCAGTCATCAGTCTAGCACCTAGCCCTTAGTTATCCAGCCCCCAGGAGCTTATCACTATTCATTTTTAGCCCTCCAGTTGCTTAGTGCACCCTTCTTCCTTGATTTTAGGAAGCAACTCGCCCCTCTTCACCTACCAGTCCAGTTGTCTTCAGTTTATACTCAGTTACACTTAGTTACACTTAGTTACACTTAGTTACACTTAGTTACACTCAGCTGCACTCAGTTGCACTCAATTACACTCAGTTACACTTAGTTATAGTCAATTATACTTAGTTACACTCAATTACACTCAGTTACACCTACCAGACTCAGTTTGACTGATGGTTTATAGTTACTTGAGCATTGATGACTCCACTGATGATGATGAAGACTTCCAGTTGTCTTCCGATGATACTAGTTGTGCTCCGATGACACTCCAGTGATCCTTTGATCACTCCATGAAGGCTAATTCAAATTTCCACCTTAGGCATTCGAATTCCTCATGCATTGTATTATTTATATGTTCATTTGTGATTAATAATTTAGTGCGTGTGGAGTATTATTGATTCTATCCGATTTCTACTGTAACATATTATTCTGTTGCTCATTATACTGTATTGACCACTCTTCTTCTATTTTCTTGCTTAATCATAATTATTCTCTTGTGAGGTATACATCATCTCTTAGATCTGCTGTGAGGATTTTCACAATATCCTTCATACTAAGATGTCCATTTTCAAGAGGATCTTGTTTTTTGCAATCAAAAATTTCATTAGGATTAACAGGATTATGCATGCTTATATATCTCCGAACAGTAGGCATGGATTCCTCATTACAAAGAGCCGTTAGATCAGCACCCACAAACCCATGTGTATTTGAAGCAAGTGACTACAAGTCTCGATTTGTAAGGGAATGATTCATTCGATGAAGAATAACCTGCAGTATTTCAAATCTTTGACTTGGATATGGCACACCTGCAACATGTACATTATATCAGACTTGTATATGACTTGAAAACTATGAGTTAAAGTAACTATTTCCTGCCCATATATATTGTATATATACCGAAGCTATATTAATAGGAAAATGTAGCAGCAGGTAGCTTTTCCATAGAAATTTATGTTTTGTCTGTGAGTTTATTACTTGTCCAACGGAATTTTCAGTGAAATATGTAGCAATTATAAGTTCAAACTTTATATTCAATTTACAATAATTTTCCATCCTTATAAACTTGTTTCAAAAGAATTCCTTTTGAATGTTAATGATAGCCTGCGTTATCTTTTTGTCAATTAATTTTTGCGACTGTTAAGCATATCTCCCTACCCACGAATTGTTCGTTTCTTATTCCTTTCACATTTGTCTATGTACAACTTAACATATACGTTTAACTGTGCAGGATCCATGTAGACCTAATGTAAGAGAGTTGTGAATGTGTGTCAAATTGTTGGTGTGAAGGTAATAGTAAAACATTCTATCATGTGTGCTTTGATGTAGTAGTGTTCTTGGAAGCGTTGTTGTGTGACAATTGTATATATCATTGTATAAATTGGCATGTTTCGGTTGTATTCAACAAGAAAATAATATGTTGCGGATTAAAAATTAGTCATGTTAACTAAAATCACCAGATGTATGGATTTATAGTTTTCCCCTTAAAGGTTTAGAAGATGATTTGCAAAAAATTATATAGATTTTGTCACCTTAAATGAAATGACTCATTATTATCTCAATTTATGTTCTCAACTTCCTTTAATGTATGAGTTTCAAGAAACATGTTTGGTTATAATGTTTTGGATTGGTTATTTGACTTGATAAACCTTATTAAATTTTGTGCTTTTATTATTAATTCATTTTTATAGGTTTGCATGGTGACTGGTGATAACATTTACACAACAAAAGCTATAGCTCTTGAATGTGGCATACTCCATATAGGATAGTTTACAGAAGAGCCAACTACCATTGAAGGAATGGTTTTTCGCAGCTACACAAAAGAATAGAGGATGAAAATTGTGGACAAAATTTATGTATGTGTACCAATTCTCTTCCCCAACCCCAGAAAAAATAGACATCGGAAAAAGTATGCCTAGAAGAGCTTCTGGCAAAAGAAAATTCCAGTGGCGCGAGGCACCATTTTGTTTGCTTGCAGTTAATGGGAATATCCTCACCTACAAACAAAGTTTACTTGGTTCAAGCACTGAGAAAACAAGGTCATGTTGTGGCAGTGATTGGAGATGGAGCAAATGATGCTCCTTAAACAATTATGAAGCTCTATCAATCCCATTCTTAGACCTACTCCAAAATACTATCACTCAACTTCCATCTGCCGACTCTCTCATTTCATCTTGCTTTTATGGCTAGAGAATACATTTATGTTCAAATCTCATATCCCAAAAAAATAAGTTCAGATCTGATTATACTTTAATTATACAAAGATTTGAAAGACTCACCATATGCTATCTATAGATTATTACATCGAGGCATAGAGATATGGACTTGCTAACCAAAACCCTATATTTTAGGTCAAAATCCTTGAAATCGAGTTATATCTTTGACTGATGAAAATAGTCCATGATTTCTAGAAATTATGAGGATATATCCCTTGACTGTTGAGTTCGATGCCTTAAAATACTAGATCTGATGGTTGAAAGTGTTATCCTTTCATCTGAGTTTTTTCTCGAAACCTACGATTGATATTTGATACTAGAATTAAGGATATCCTTTCTGGAAATACGGATCTGCTACCAATATGCTAAGATGTAGGTTTCCCTTGCTGCCAGGTGCCCTGCCTAAAAAATCTCTGCCACCTATGACCATATGTGATCCATACTTTCATATCTTCTAATTCGAAAGATAGAAGTGATGAATGCCAACTTTGGAGTAGTCTCTTCAACTCACATACTATTTTTCTAGGCCATTCATATTTCTTACTTGCACTTAAGTTTCAATAGCCCAATTTCTAGGTCTCCTTTTGAAGCAAATTTGAAATCATAATAAATGATGATCTTTGCACCTTTCTCAAGGTCTTTTAGCAAATTATCAAGATAAAAACAACACTTTGGAGTGGGTCTCAAAGAAGGAATAAAATAAGAAGGAATTAGAGCGGATCCAAGTGCCAAGAAAATTATCCCATGCATGAACCATTGTAGTAGCATTCAATTTGCAGACACTATAATAGATTGTAATGGTAGGAACATCAACCTTGCAGAAGTTTGTATCGACTTTTGAACCCCAAGGACAAAACAGACTTCAAGATCAAGCCAGTAGTTATATTTTTTCCAGCTCATTATCATCTCCCATGAAAATAAAAAAATCTATATATACAGGGGCCATCTCCAATAAAAAAGCTTCACAATGTAGACAAAAGAACATCCAAGCAGCGTTCTTACCCTCAAGTGAATTTGATTCCACATTTTTATGGTTGAAGGTGAAACCACCATGCATGTGAAATTTATGATCATCTCTCAAATTAGCCACCAGAAAGGGTATATCTCCAACTAGCTTACATCAGAGTTAGCATAGGGACATTTGTATGGCCTAAAAGTGCACTGAGCTTCATGCCTTAATTTCTTGTAGTAAGGAAATGTATACCCTGGATTAATATTCAAAACATAGTGTGTGAAAATCTGGGCACTCTGCTATAATAATTTAGAGAGGTTATATTACCGAAGATTATCTTAATGAAGCTCCATCCAAGTCTCAGCTGAGGGACTCTTTTGTTGTCAGAATAGTAATTTCTGCCTCAAATAAGGCTGATAACATGCCTCAAATAAGGCTGATAACATGCCTCATAGAAACCACATGGGTGAATCTCCTTCAGACACTATGGTATTTTAGAATATTTTATTGTCTGAGGCTCTTCCCATATCAATTGATTTACCAAGATTTCCCCCCCAAGGAGTGATTGCCAAAAAATATTCGTATGTGTTGCATGCCCTCATTACATGGGCATGATACTATCACCACAATTTCTAGACCTAGAAGTGTTTTGAGGAATGTTGGGAACTTATGTAGGACACTTGGCATCATATCCCTTAGAACAAACTTAAGAGATAAAATCTTCCCTACCAGGTGATGTTGACTTCGTTGGTCCTCTTCATTTCGGAGGAACATGGCACTATATCAGAGTTGTTGCATTTTGTACTTAATGGAAACTTAGATGTGATGTTGTCTTTAATGAATTTATAAACTTAGATGCGAGGTTGTCTTTAATGGATCTATGTTCTCTATCTCTTCATTTAGAGAATGGATTTTTTATGAGTTAGTTGTAGTATGTACCATTCAACACTGAAAGCACTCTCTTTAGGAGAGATGTTTGAGCTAGTTCATGCCACAGTTTGACCTAAAGGCCATCCTATTATCCTAGGATGGACTTTCCTGAATTTTTCAGACTTTTCTCTTGTTATCCTCGCAATAAGATAACATTCTTGTTGTCTTTTGAAATCAATGATGGAAATAAGTTGAATTTAAGAATGCAAAGACAAATAATATCAGTTTTTTTCTTTTTTTAGATGCATAGAAGAATTGGATGCCTCTCGAACAATTTCCAGTTCTGTATATTAGCCTACTGGAGGCAAATCTTGAAGTGATTAGTGAAGCGGAAAGCAAAATCAAATTGACACTTGGTTGAGTAGATAAAAGGAGAACTTACAACATTGAAGTTATAGAATTGTATCTTTTGTGATCCAATGCAAATAGTGAGACAAAATGTAACTTGAATGTACGGAATTCTCTTGTTGACATGTATTCCAAGTATGGAAGTATCGACAACTCAGAACATGTGTTTAACAAGATGCCAAAACGAGATCTTGTCTCATTGATAGTGATAATCATAGCATGTGCCCAACATGGTCATGGAAAGAAGGCCCTTGAACTCTTTTGGAAAATCCAACTTACTGGACGAAGCCAACTCATCCTTCCAAAGATAAAAAAAATTCTGGTTTGCGTTATCACTTCCTTTCTCTTGCCTAATTTTTTTTTTTGTTTAATAAAATGCTTACTTTAAAGATAATGTTACAAGATCTATGTTACAGTATTGTATATCTATGTCTTATCTTATCCCTACTCATGATTCCCTCATCGACTTCTCTTCTTGTTGTCTTAGCCATATTTTCCAAGGTTGCATGTTGTTCTTCTAGATCATTCTCTAGATCCCACATGATTTTTCTTCTTCATCTGAGCTAATATAGAGTTGACAACTCCTGATTTTGCAGGAAGTTACTTTGATGAATTCTTTCCTTCTACTGATGGATGTTGACTTTCTCTAATTTGCATTATCTCTTCCTTTCTCTCACCTAATATCTTTTTCTTTTGAGTTAAATGATTCTTTTGAATATCATATGTTATCAAATAATGTGCATACAGGGAATTTTGTGCAAAAAATTGGTTTGCTTAGCAACCACCATGAGCTATCTCAAAACTAGGTAGGATCCACTAATAAACAAATTCACCACTTGGGTATACATAAATTTTGAATAGCTACCACAAAACCATAAATATAAATAAATGGACTGTTGGGCATTGGCACACATTCAAAAGATCCAAAAACAAATATGATTCTATGAAATATCCTAAATTAGTTTTCCGATGGGATGAGGCCCTACATTAGGTGGGGTGGATCCATGTCCTTGTATGTGGCCCTCCATCTATCATTTTATGGTTCTGTTTCAGGGTTGGTTTCCCTCATTATCCACAGGATCCTTGGGAGGATTCTCAGTCATGGAGATGGCCAATGTGAGCTGTGAGAATTTATCATTCTTGTGTTGTGGTGGTGAGGGCCAACTATGGTGGCATTCCCTCCTCACATGAAAAAACTGACCAGCTCTAAGCTGTGGCCTTCCATCAGATCCGTGTGACTGGTTGGATGGAGGTTCAACAGGTGGCTCCCCATTGTATACTCCAGCAATTGGCACAAGTATGTCACATTGATTTCAACTTTCTACACCTGCATAGTAATATGCATATAAATATTAGCACAAATAATTGAATTAATGTGCCCAAAAAAGCTTTAGCAGGCTGTGGAATACATAGCATCATTTCATTTCTTCAATATGAAGAAAAGCATTTTGATTCTGATAATTTGTGATGGTGTGTGGAATTCAATGGCTCA
This sequence comes from Larix kaempferi, assembly GCA_027924585.1. Taxonomy (NCBI): domain Eukaryota; kingdom Viridiplantae; phylum Streptophyta; class Pinopsida; order Pinales; family Pinaceae; genus Larix; species Larix kaempferi. The sequence continues at coordinate 9,760,718 of BSBM01000010.1, read as the reverse complement.
AGGATGTATTATCTCTTAATGGGGTGGTTTTATGAGAAATAGAGGCAGTGAAGAGTTGGATGCAGAATTTAGTCACTCAATCTCAGGCTAATTCGAAAAATGAACAAAACCAGAAAGGTGTTTGAGGGTTTCAACTTAATCACATAGGTATCATTTAGGTAGGGGATGCTATGATTAATTAAATTGTTTCTTGTATCCAAGCCCCCAAAAAGCAGGCAATGCAATGAAAGCCTTCTTGTTTTAACCAACATTTTCTAGATGATGTGCAACTAAAAGAGCTAGATTTGTTGCTTAGATTTGAGCCTCCAAAGTTTGTCCAAAAGACTTACCATACAAAGTGTTGGTATTTTAGTTTTCTCCAAAATTTTTGGTAATGTAGTTTTCCCATTTTTTAAGATATCACATATGAAGGTATTGGTCACATACCATAAGCTGTATTTGAAGGTTACAAATCCACTATGTCAAGCACTTACCATTCCACAAAGTGAATTAGCAATTTTTAAAATATTACTTGTTTTAGCGGTCCAGGCCGATTCAAGTGATTATGATATAGTTTGGTACAAGGCTACAACCCTACTATTCTCGGTCTTGGAAAATTCTATAAGCTTGCATGCATGGCTGGTGGTACAAAAGGATGAATTCCCCCTAATCGCAATACATGTTTCAAACAATATTTCTCCCCACAAAACCATCCTTGGCTGGGACTGCATAGTGTCCCATGGTTCCAGTGCATAATAGCACCAAACTAGATCTTATGAACATTTAGAGTTTATGAAGACTTGCCTCTATTGGATTTTGAGGTCATATGAGGTCTCCTCCATGTCATAGAATCCATCTTTAGTAATGATGACAATATAGGTGTTGGCTTGTTATGCTTAGGATTCAAGAATCCATCCACGACAACCAGCTACATGGGAATAACTACCACTTTCATTACAGATGGTTTCTTGATGGGGACATGGTTGAACAACATTTGGCATGCAATAGTAAATATAGATGGAAAAAATATACATTTTACAACATGAATTCACCAATCAAACATATCATTAATGTCTAATATCTTTATGGGAATAAAATAACCCTTGGAATCAACCCATGGAGGTCAAATGCTTTGTGAGGAAAACGAACAACATTAATTCTGACATATGTACAGTAGCATATTAGAAACAAGAACAATGCTTCAAACTTTTGGAGTCATCCTCAAGTCTTGCTCAACTAATTCTGGTGATTGCATGCCACTTCCATATTGATTCCAATGTTGCAAAGATGGCTTAAGCTACCCTGGAAATCACTTGCTAAAGTAATCGTGCAAAAATGTTAGCACTATTGTTACTGCATAATCACTATCCAACTTGTGCAACATTTACGACAAGGTAGAAATCTCTAGATCCTGGGAATCTCAATGGAGAGATTAAAACCTAGAGAAACAAAATAGGAGGTGAAAATGCTCTTTAAGACAGAAAAATACCTTTGTAGCAGGGGACAAGCAACGAATTATCAATCACCATCCAAAGAAAATCTATTTGAAGGATCACCTTACAAAATGTCACTTTGATTTCTGGTAAATTGCAACACATATGGATTCTGCTATGACAGGTCAACCAAAGAGACATCTTTTAACAACATGATGGAGTGTATTTGTAAGTGTGAAGAGACTTTTTGCTAGTGACTCTGTCCTTTTTTATAAGTTATTAGTGATGAAACTCTGGAAGCATTTACAAATTATGTTTTCTTAATTGCCTTGTTTTGTGGATTTATCTTTTTTGCTGACTGACCCTAGTAGAGAGATACATGAGGTTGTGAATCTTTCAATTCTCTTTCGATATAAAGGAAGGTCTAAACCACATTGTTTTCTTCTTTTTATCCATTTATAATTTTGTTGCACGTGCTTGACTAATTCTGTTGTACATCTATGGGACTCTACATCCAATAGATAGGTAGAGTAAATTACTACTTTCATATTTTCAATTTCTTTTTGTTTTATTTAAACAGTGGCATTCCATGTGGGCATTTTGGACAAAGTTGAACAGTTGTGGGAGATTTGCTAGTTCTCTTTCGAGGTATATATGATAGTGAGATTGGCATAGCATATCTTTAAATTTTATTTTATTTTATTTCTATATAAATATGAACATGGTTTCTTGCCTTGATTGCAAGTTAGTGGTTGTTTAAGTCACCTCTGAATAAAATGATCACATAAGTATTCATACTTCTTGTCACCAAGCAAACTCGAAGGCATTGTTGCCAATATTTCATCTCATTTCATTTCCATTTATCTAGTGGGTAAGAGTACTTAGATCTAATGCCCATTCTTCTTGAATATCATCATTGTCAAGTAATAAAAACTTCTTAAAGGGTGCTAGCTCAATGGTAGAGCACCTGACTAATTATAGGCAGGAGATTGGTGGTTAGATTCCTTCGTACCCTATCATAAATTAGTGACTAAGAAAACGACTAAATTCGCATATATACGACTATTAGTAGCTAATTTCCAGGATCTTAGAGCACGACTAACGTTTAGTCATATTTAGCTTAGTCATTAATATGCTATCATCTAGTAGTTTATTTAGTTGTATATTTGGTCATTAATTCTGACAATTAATGACTAAATCAATGAGTATCAATGACTAAATCAGTAACTATCAATGACTAATAAGTCAACCAATTAATGACTAGTGAAATATGACTAGAGATAAGATAGTGGAAATTGGATACTATTAGTCACCGACTCAAAAATAGTCGTTTATAGTTGAATTTTAGTCATTTTTTTAGTCATTAATTTCTCATTTTCTACTAGTGGAATGGTATCTTCTGCAAATTCAATTTCATTTCTGCGACCTTATCATTAGACGATATAGCCAAATTAAAATTATTTTTGGCTGGATCTCTGCTGGTCATTAGGGTAATTTCTGAATCAACAACATTCCCAACTTTTGGAAACAACTTATGCATTGCTTCTGCTGCTGTTTGTTTGTCTTGCCCATATTTTACATATATTTCATCTCTTGATTGAAATTTGCTAGAATCACCTGTACCTCTTGCCTCGTCAAATTTGTATTCATGTACTTGAATTTATGGCCCTTGGTATCTTTCTTTCTTCTTTCCCTTTTCTTTGTCAAATACAACTACTTCATCTTGTTGGCTTGATTTTAATATTTTGGCTTCTCTTTCTTCCTCCATCTGCATATCAGTACTTTCGTAAAAACTTCTTTTACTTGTTGCTTCAATCTTTCCTGGGGTAGGTACCAACTCAGGTACCAACTCAGCTGAAACTTTATCCAAGGTAGAAGGATTAGCGTGTGAACTTCCTGAAACTTCTATGTCTAATTCATATTGTAGTAAATTTGCCATCTTCGCCAATCCTTCAGCCTCTTGGTGATCAAAGGCTCTATTTATGTTATGTTGCCTTGTGTCAGAAATAACATGACAAGGATCATAATTAATAGCTATCGCTTTCCTAAAACTCTGGTCTTCTAAATGTTTTTTCTACAAAAGGGAGAGCATTCTTGTTCTTGATGATAAAAGGACCAATTTTTAAAGGGAACTTTATATCTGAAACTTTCCTGAAAGCTAGAAAATGATCATTTTCTACTGTCAGTTTCTGCCTGATAAACTCCAAAGTAAAAACTCTCCGAGTCAAAAAGGCTGGTAGAATATAGGGCTCCTTAACAAATCCATAAGTTTGTTTTCTGTATTATGCTTCAGTAAAAACCAGTCTCCAATTGCTTTTTCTGGGCTTAATTGGATCAGGTCTTCATCTTTGATAATACTCTAGGAAAATTTTCTCCAAACATCAATCTGTATACTTCTCATAAAATAAAATTCAAAAAATTAAACATAGTGTCTTCCACTATTTCGGAAAACACTGACTGTGGGAAATGTAAATCTTTCTCACTAAAAAACAGGAGCATTTTCATCAGGTGTGTCTAGAATCTGAAATGTATGGAAGTGTGGAAATTCACTAACTAGAAGTGGATGTTCCTAGCCAAGAATTCATCAAATTTAAGGCAGGGTACTTGATTGTAATCAATTTTTGGTTTACCAACACTTAATCTAAAAAGAAAACTTAACTGGACCTCTGTGACCATGGAATCATCATCAAACCCTAAAAAATGTGAATGAGTGACAAAACTAACTTTGAATTTTCATCAAAGAAATTAATGTCAAGTGAATAGGGAGTGTTATCAATGGCAAGGTCAGGTTTCATGCAACTAGTCATGAAGGTTTGTTTGGTATCAGGGGATGGCTCTCTGTACTGGCTAACTAGGGCTTCTTTGGTAAAATATTCCTAGTTGTGGGAGGAAAACAGGGATACTGTTAGAGCTTTCCTAATGGTAAACGCATTTACAGGGAAAATAATTTTCATTCTTAATGAATTCATAATGACTCTCTCACTCTAAGAATAATTTACTGCACACCATGAAACGAATTCCGGAAACCCTAAATCTTGTTCTGGACAGAAATGGATAAAACAAGACTTATAAACATTGTGCACATCCAAATTATGTTTATATAAACTCTCAAATTTGTGTTTGATTTCTGAAACTAAGAATTTAACCATTATTGGGTCACGAATGTCACTATCTCTGTCCTCTAGGGTTTCTGATATCCTCATAGTTTCAATGTTCTGAGGGATTGTTTCACTACTTCCTTCCATTATGTAAACATCTCTAGCTACTTTCACGAGTTTTGGACGTCCTACCTTGCACAGACAGGTTGAAAAAACTATGCTCTGTCACTTTCCAGTAGCATAGACATGTTCCAATTAGAGAAATTTTTAGGGGCGAAATTTCGCCAATTGGCTATTTTTGGGATTTTTTTCAAAAAACAATTCTCTATTTGGTCATTTTTAGTCTCTATGATTGCCTATATTTACATAAAATATGTATTTTTTATCAGAATATTTGCCAAAGATTACAAATTTTAGTAGTAAATTGTATGTTTCATATTTAATATTCACCTACCAATCTATATATATGTTTTTTTCAATCCAAAATAATAGTCTAGAATACTATACTTAAGTATAGTATTATAATCCTTAAAAAATACCCTGGTTCCAATCCTCTGCCGTCCAAAAGACAAAATTCAACTTTTGATGTGCCCTTGTCTTTTATACACCCCCGAAGGTGGTTTCTCGACACGGGAGGGTGGCTTTCCTTACCGCTTTCTCTGATTGCGAAATGATGTGGAGACGACATGCGTACAACAGTATGGTATTTCACAACTGCTCTGACCTCCATTTGGTCATGCATGTTGGTGGCGTGAAAAGATTGTATGTCGTCGATCTAACCGCCCCTTTATCAAATAGCTGTTGATCTTGGTGTTCCTTTAACACTGCCTAACTTGACTTTTCGGAGCACTTTATCTTCATTATCCTCCTCTCTTCTTCCACAGTGAAACCTTTCCCCTATCATCGATCTATCCATTTCCCCGCCAACAATCATCGATTATTTCTATCCTTTAGCATCACCCTTTAATTTTTTCGGGCTATTTCGCTTCCACTATTCATCTCTCTTCTTTTCCGGCAAAACTCATCTTCCACCGTCGATATTCTCCAATGCAATCGTAACCATTGATAATTTTGTTTATTATTTAATTTTTAATTAATTAATTAATTAAAACCTTCATTGATTATCTCAAGCCTACGGGCTTCTCATCTCATGGATGCAGGCTCCTTCCATAAGAGGGCTTCTCCTCCCATGGTTAGCCTTCACGCCTGCGGGCATCTTCATTTGCGGGCTATCTTTTATCTTCAACTATTGGGATGATGCCTTAAGCTCCTTTTGTGGGCATAACCTAAGCCCTTGCAAGAATTTTAGCCCCTGCATGATTTTCACAAGCCCTTGTGGGCATCTCTTTATCCCTTATCCATTGAGCCCCTTGCAGGTATCTCTTTAATATTTTGTGAGCTAATTCATTTAAGCCCCTGAGAACATAAGCAAACCCTTGTTGGCATAACGCTAAGCCCTTGCAGGCATAATAAATCTCTTGGGAGATTTATGCTTCAAGCCCCTTATGAGCATTCCCTTAATCCCTTGTGGCCATACCATAAGCCTTTGTAGGAATAACATATCCCCTTACGGGCATTTTCCTAAGCCTTTGCAGGCATAATACAAGGTGTAATTAACCTTAGTTTTCTCTATTTTGGCAGGCCAAGCTCTCCCATGTGTTAGCATCAAGGAGGAAACTAATACCATACCTCGATGGCCAGATCACCAGGGAACATTCCCATGCCCTCTAATAAATTTATCATCACAAGGACAATCTTTGGCGAGCATTTCCAAATGCCTTATCAACCTACATTTGAACAATAAAACAACCTTTTTCTCATTTTGGCAGGCTTGTCTTTCACACGTGTGAACTCCAGAGGAAAATATGAGCCTATGGATAGATGTCCAGTTCATCAAGGAACAAGCCTATTCCACCTGATTAGCTTTATCAACATAAGGACACCTCCTTGTGGGCATTTCCAAATGGCCTCTTCAACCTTAATTTGAATAGTAAAAACAATTTTTTTCTCATTTTGACAGGCTTGTATTTCACACGTGTGAACTCCATAGGAATATTTGAGAAAATAGTTAGATAGCCAATTCACCAGAGAACAAGCCCATGCCACCTGGTTAATTTTATCAACACAAGGACACCTCCTTGTGGGCATTTCCAAATGGCCCCTTAGCCATGTGAGTTCAACACTTAGCCATATTTTTGTTCTTAATATGCAAAATTTTTTTTCCTTCACTTTGGTAGATTGATTTCTTTCATATCTGATCAACATAAGAAAAACTAAAAGCATGGATGGATATACAGTTCAACAATGAACAATACCATGTCAATTGATGAACTTATTGACACACATACAACATCTGGCGGGCATTTGAAAGTGGTCTTCCAAATTGCTGATTTGACACAGGCAAAATTATCAAACCCTAGGTTAGTATAATGAGATTTTTATTTTCACCAATTTTGTAGTGTGAGACACTCAATTGATAGAGGCCAACAAGGTGACTTCATCTAAACCAATTTCACCTCTTGATTCCTCTTTCTCTCTCCTTGGCGGGCATTTTACTAGAGTGGTGCAAATCAAGCTGAGATGCACTTTTGGCAGATTAATATCTTCCTCCTTAGAGACTCTTTGGACAATCTGAGACCATGGTTGGATGCACCAAACAACATTCTAGAGATCCATAATATCAAAATGATTTAAGACATAAAAGACAAGACATGGCAGGAATTTTACTGAGGTGACTTTAGGCATTACCAATGATTTTCCACTGGACAATTTTTCCACTTTCCTAAACTTGGTCCAATTTGCCTGAAACATTGTTTCGGCAGATCCATAAATTCTTCCTCAAGCACTTTCAAGTTAATATGAGAACATGGTCAAGTAGACAAAAAACAACCTAAAATATGACCATATGGTGTGGGCATTTTCTTCAACCCACAAACTATGGCAGGAATTTCCCTGAGGCCACTTAGGTAGTTTTTCTACTTTGGCGTAAAAGCAACCTGAAACCTTGTTTTGGCAGGCTGTTAACTTTGTCATCAAATGTCTTCTGTGAAAACTAAGACCATGTAAAGATAGCCTCTTTGGAAATCTAGAGCATGATAGTTCCAGATAATTTTTATCATTCTCCGATGAGGTACGGCGAGCATTTTCCCAAGGCCACCTAAACCAGTTTTCCAACACTTAGTCATTTCCAAGAATTTCCAAAGTTTATCCTGATACCATATTTTGGCAGACTTATAACTTTCTCCTCGGAAATGATTAAGGAAAACTGAGACCATGAATAGATAGCCACTTCAATAATCTATAGGCTGATATGATGGTGCATACATTTTTCTCAAACCATGAATTATGGTGGGCATTCTCTTAGAGCAGTTTTGACTAATTTTTCCATACTTAGTCAAATTCCAAAGTTTCACAAACTTGTCATACTTTTCCAGAAGGATGTCAGATTGCAACATTGACTTAATGATAGCACCATAACACCATCATGTGTCTTTCTAGCTTCATCACACATGCCACATCATCATACATGCCATGTCATCACCTCCTTTGTCATTCCTTTGTATTTCACTGAGTTTTCCCTGCCATCATGTCCTTGGTTATTCCTTTGTCATTACTGAACTCCTTTGACATCAATGACAACCATATTCAACATTGGACGACCCTTCTTGCAGTCTAGAACTAGTATGAAAATAATACTGGGCAGAAGAAGGGTCGGTCGTCCCTTCATTTATGAGGGAATTGTGCAAATATTCAACCTATGAAGGATAGGATGTCAATTCATGTATATCCTGAATGGTGAAGACTGGAACAAGAATAAGCACAAGAAGGGTCGGTCGACCCTTCATTTAAAAGAGGAATGAAAAAAATATTTAATATACAAAGGTTGGGACAACAATTTCCGACTACCGACTTCCACAGTAAATTTTAGGGATAGGACATTGGCTAAGTAGTAACATGTAAACAATATTTATCCCGACTTCGACTTCTGACAAGAAGGATTGGTCACCCCTTCATTTAGTAGATAATTGTGAACACCAATATCCGGCAATTCACCTATATCCAGAATAGTGAACACAAGAAGGATCGAACCACCCTTCTTGCAGTCTAGAACTATTATGAAAATAATAGTGGACAGAAGAAGGGTCAGCCGTCCCTTCATTCATTTATATCGGGCCTCATTAAAAAATGGGGCGTTGGTTAAGGACATTCAACTTCAAATGACCGTCATATTATACAGACAACAATTCATTTAGTGATTTGTATATTTTTGACAAGTTCAAATGACCATCATATTTATCATATTGGAACAACCCAAAAACCAATTTCAAAAGTGGCAATATCAAAAGAAAAAGTATGCTTTTGAAACCTGGATTTGGCACTTTTGGAAACGGATTTGGCAGTTTCGGAACCGGTTTGGGCACTTTTGGAACCGGATTTGGCACTTTTGGAACCGATTTTGGCACTTTTGGAATTGGTTTTGGCACCTTTGCAACCTAGATTTGCAACTTTCGGAATCGGATTTGGAACTTTTGGAATTGTTTTTGGCACTTTCGGAACTGGATTTGGCACTTTTGGAACTAGTTTTTGCACTTTTCAAACCTGGATTTACACTTTTGGAACCGGATTTTGCTTGATTTTGGGGTTTAGAAAGGCTATTTTTGACCCGTCTTCAAAGTGACTTGGACTAGAATATGTCCAAGTTTAATGAAATTGGCACTGTTCCTTTGCGTTGCTCATATCAATCAAATTATGGGTACTTCCAGAATCGACCAAAATTGTGATATACTTATTCTTAATTGTCCCAGTAAGTTGTAATCTCTTTGGCCCTCACTTCCTTAATTCTGTTACTCGAAATAGGAGTTGTTCATCTTTAATGATTTCACGAATTCTCAAATAAGGTGGGATATATTTCCTGGCAAGTGATTGGCTTTCCTCCTATTGTTTGTAATCTCTCTTGGGTGTCTCTAACCCTTCTTCCTTTCAAGCTTATTGAATACATGTAATTGTCGCAATTGATACTTCGAATGAGCTTGTGTCTCCATCCGAATCAGCTGCATCTTCCTATATTGATACATGTACTTCTTCCCTATTTATGATTTTGCAGTGTACTGTGTGATTGGATTTTCATTTATGACCTGGGATCCAATCTTCTCCGCATCGACGACAAGTATTCTTCTTCTTTTTTTTGTCAATGTCAGAGCGACTAGTTGATGTTTTTGAACCCTTTTCAACTTCATAGCCATATTACTAATATTTTTTCACTGATGACTAGGTGACCATATATCTTCACAATGTTTGCATTGTGTCTCTTATTGTTGCAAATATACCTTGTCAAGGTTCCCTTATCTTGAGTGTTTAAACTTCTCCTCAATAATTTTTTCCTTTCTCCTAGCCTTATCCGAGTTGGATATGTTATGTGATTATAAATCTTCTCTTATATATGGTTTAAGACCAAAGATACATGCCTAGAGTCGTTTACCATAAGTTAATTCTGGTACTCACATCGCTAATGCTTCCCATTCATAGGTGTATTCTTCGATGTCGCCTTTTTGTTGTAATCTAGTGATTTTCGCGAAAAAGTCCTTCTCTGTCACATATTCAAATCTTTTGAAAAACTCATTCTTGAATGTGTCCCCACTGTAGGCGCATACATTTGTCATTTTCTTCCACCACATGTACCAATTGTATGCCCGTCCTTCGAGCTACATGGAGGTGTATTTAACCTTTTAATCATCTGATAAGATTTTATGAATGCAAAAGAATTCTTCCGCTTTGTTGACCCATGCCACACTCTATTTTGTTTATCCATCGAAATTGGGTAACTCCAATTTGGGTTTCATTGGGTGTCCCCCCATCGATTTCATTGTAGCCTAGTATGATTTCTGGTGATTGTAATCTCTATGATCTTCAGGGATTCCCACTTTAATGGAATTTGATTGATGATTATTGGTATCTATTAAATCTCGACATGAGTGGTCTCCCTTTGGCGACTCAACATTTTTAGAGGTGTCTCTATCCTTGAAGTACTGCATGATTTTATCTAGCCCTTCTTTGAAGTATATTTTCATTTCATCTTGTGCCTTCCTCATTTCCCATGAGACTCGTCTAGCAACTTCATATTGCACACTTCACGATAGCTATTATTTTCCTTCTTGTAACTCTGCTTCAAGTTTATCCATTTTGGAGTTTAGACTCTCAAGAATTTTCAAATCTTGGATTTGGTATTTTTCTAATTTTTCGATCTAGTCCTTCATTTCTTCCATGGATCTAGTGCACGCTAGAATGTTGTTGTGAAGGTATAAATATAATAATTATAATTATATTTAATAAAATTATTATTATTAATACATATATTATTATTATAATAATATTATGGATTTTTAAAAGATTGTTAATCCTTTCTTTTATAATATTATTATTATTATTTTTTTTTAACTCTTTTTTGTTGTTGTTGTTTGTAGGGAGGATGTGGGAATGAGGAGGATAGGGTTGAAGGGAACCAAAGATATGATTGATGAGGTGGTGTAGGTTGGGGAAGAGGAGAGTAGAGGGAGCTGTGTGGAGAAACGTGAGGGAGATGGGAAGGAGTGACGTGGGATGGAGCAGTGTGGAAGGGAGAGTTGCCGTGCAAGAGTTGTTTGAGGTGGGAGAAGGGCATGTGCAATAAGGGTAATGCTAGAGAGAGGTAAATGAGAGGGGGCGTGGCTGAGTATGTGGGAGGATGAAGTATGAGGCATTGGAGGAGGGATATGGGATGGTGTGAAGCAAGTGCACGAGGAGGAGAGGAAGTTGGGTGTGCGCAGGAGGGGTGCTGGAACAGGTTGAGGAAGTGTGTGAAGGAAGAACGCGTGAAGGAAGGTGGTAGGAGATGGAGCCGAGGAGGTAATATTTCAGTGGAGGAGCGGATGAAGAGGAGAAGGAGCTGGGGGAGTGGGAGTGGAAATGTGAGTTATTTCGAGCAGGGAGTATGAAGGGAATGGAGATGGATGGCAAAAGGTTGTGATGAAAAATGGAGTATGATGAGAACCAGGGATCCAAAACCGACCTTGAGGAGGAGAGAGACCACTCTAATACCAATGATATGACCGAATCCGGTGTTGAAGAAGAGGGAAGACCGCTTCTGTAATTATGAAAAAATAATTATTGAAGAATGATGTTATAAATTACAAGGTTGGCCTGTTTAAATATAGCTTGGGCTTACATATTGAAAATTTGTTTCCTCTTACTTATGATATTTAATATCCATTACTATTATTAATTATTAATTAATTATTATTTAGTTGTTATTAATTTTTTTATATTTTTATTTGCATAACATAAAGTCCCAATGAGCTCTTTAGGAAATCATCAAGAGTGTAGGGGAATCCTCCCTACACAATCATAGAATGGAGGTCCAATTCTTTTTCATAATCTTATTCTTAATAGGATTTGGTAGGTTTTTTGGGGATTTATTGTGTGGGAGGTATGGAGAGAACGAAATCAATGTACCTTTGGAGAAAGATTTCATAATGAAGAGGGAGTGTGGTCTACAATGAAAATCCATATTTTAGAAAATATCAGGATGACCCACTTGAATGATCAGGATATGTAAGTGAATGAGGAGGAGCATCATATCTTTCAGGATTGGGGTTTTTTGTCTCTTCCTAGTTTTGTAGGACATATGCAGAATCTACCGATAGCCATCCCAAGAGTGGAAACTTGGAAGGATCCTTCAGTGGGATGTATCAAATTGAATTTTGACGGTGCCTAAAAAGGAAATCTGGGTCAGGTCAATTTTGGGGGGAGTCTTTTGAAATCATTAGGGAAGAATTCTATGGGCTTATATAAGGTTCATTGGGATTGAAGCGAATAATGCAACATCATTAGAAGGACTGTTGAATAGGATCTGTTGTGGCCAATGGAAAGGCCTTTTTCCTCTTATATTGTGGAAGGAGACTATGAAATCATATTGAAGATGGCGGACTAGCTACAAATTGGACAAACTTTATCAAAAGTTTCATATCATTGGTTCCTGGGATTCTAGTTGGATAAGCTAGCTTCCCTTTTGGGCCAAGGGCCAGTATTTTCTTTCAGTCATGTTAAGAGAAAAGGCAACAAAATGGTAGATTTTTTAGCCAATCGAGGGACTCAGGAGTGTGTCTTGTTCAAGGAGGGTTCTCTGTGGGAGTTGGGAGACCAAGAATTTCTGGCTCAGGGAGAAAACTTGGCAAGTCAAGACTAGGAGCACTCGGATGCAGGTGACAATAGTGGTGAAGAGGTATGTGGAGTTTTAAACCTGACATGTGTCTAAGCAGGGGATTTCAATGAAATCTCATGGCATTAGTACGATGATCAATCAAAGCGATAAGAGGATACCTACAGAGGAGGTGACCCTCATTTGGGATGCTTGGAGAATTATGAGAAAAGAATGACGAGTTGGTAAGAGTTAGTGCAGTGGGAGAGGAATGATTTCCCGATTTTTTGCTTGATCCTTCATGAATGCAGACTTTATTTCTGGCTCGAGGGGACCCACTGGAGTATTTATTTCATTTTATGGCATCTATGGTGTAAATTTTGGTAAGACTAGGGATTGAAGGGCATGGTTCTGGTTGACTACATTAGTTTTTCAGAAAAATGGAGAAAGAGGGGTTGATCTATCCTTACAGTTTTTCTCAGGAAGACGATCCTGAATCCTTTTTAAAGGGTTGGCAATCCCATTTCCAAACGAA